>SNQJ01S0007657.1:185623-281769 GCA_010110895.2 Picea sitchensis
TGCCTTTTCTCTAACTCTTTATGATCTTGTTCTCTGGATTCAATTGCAATCCTCACCATTTCTTCAATCAAACTAGCTTCTTCAGCTTTTCTTTTTTCTTCTTGTTGTTGTCTTCTTTTAATCTCGTCTTGTTCAACTTTCTCCGCTTCTTCTCTTAGTATTGCTTCTTCAACTTTTATTTTTCCTTTACATATTCTTTCTTCATCCTTTATATCTTAGCCAATTGTTATTGGATCTTCTCCACTTGTTCATTTTCTTTCATGGTACAAAAAGAGGAAACATCTTTGGAATTTAACATGAGTTGAACTTCCTCCCAATCATTTTCATTATAATATGGGATCTCACTATCCCATTGTTCATGTTTGTCAAGATAAGTGATGAAAACAATATCACTATGCTTCAAGACTAATCCACGTGGGCCATGTCTCCTAAATTGGCCTTGAGGAAATCTGTATTTGAGCATGGTGTTGGCTTCCTACCTTGCATGCTTTGCATTTTACAACCCATATTGTCCCAAATGAAAATTACATGGAATACAAGTTTTCTTTCTAGCATCTTAGGACCATATGTGCATATATATGTTTATAGATTGGCTTCACATGTTTAGAATATGATCTAGGTATTTGGATGACATGGGTGAATTGTTCCTGAGCTAATTCAATTTCTATATACCCTTATTCTCCATATTATATGGTTTCAAGTGCAAAGCATATATTCCTGAACTTTCCTTTGGGATTTTCTTTGGAGTTCTAGATGAATATCCCTTTGGAGGCATTGTATCTAAGAAAAGAAAAATAAATTTTATATTACAAAACTAACTTTCCTAATTTTCACATAATTCAACATTTTAAAATTAGACTAATTTCAAGGAATTATGTTTCTAACAATCTACCATTTTCAAATGCTTGTAAAAAGGAAACAATGTTTTGCCTTTTAAAACAATACTTATTCTTTTTCTGGTACAAAATTGATGCAACAAGATTACTCATTTATCTTGAGAACTTGAACAATTTTTTTTTGAAACATACTTTAATGATGAAATAATAATTGTCCTTCAAAGGAAATACACACGACATCATCACTTCAAAACTTTGATAATCAATCTACTCCTTAGCTTAGAAATTGAGATTAAAACGCAAAAAGATTGAGGATGGAATATATCACTTATGATAACAAAGATACACTTGTCATAGTTGAATGGAGTGGTGAAATTGGCAACGATCACGGTGCAAATTACTCCGTGAATGATTTCCTTCTGTCGATGAACCCAAAATTGGCATGGATCTAACACTTTATAGAAAATTTCCAAAATATTCCACCATAATGATTTAAATCACCTTAAAACAAAATCAGATTCTATAAAATATTTGAAATTTAATTCAATTAGATAAGCTAGCCACCAAATTTCATAAATTAATGTGGATGTGACTTGTCCAAATGGTCATCGATGTGCAATTTGAACTTTGAATAAAAGGATGGCTATCAATTTAGTTTTGGTAAAAGTTTCAATTATGCATGATGCATACTAAATCACCATTTTATTGTACCAACATTCAAACAAATATATTTCATATCAAAGGTTCAAAGAGTAAGAGATCTGATGGCGTTTATCGTTTATTCATGCAAAGTGGTATCAACTTTGAATAAAAGGATGGCTATCAATTTAGTTTTGGTAAAAGTTTCAATTATGCATGATGCATACTAAATCACCATTTTATTGTACCAACATTCAAACTTAAAATATATTTCATATCAAGTTCAAAAGTAGAGGAATCCACGATGGTTATCGATTTTATTCATGCAAAAAATTGGTAATAAAAGAATTTATCAACTTTGTTTGCACCCTAATGGCCAAAAGTTTGAAATCATGAAGATAATATGATCGACCTTTTTTCAAACTTTCATTGAGGAAATTTGAACTTTCAATCTAATCAAAGTTATTTGTCACACTGACAAGTGCTTGTCAAGGGAAACTCTTGACTTTTGCATCATTGTACTTTAAAAATTTATTTCCTAATGCGATCAATGTCATTTAAAAAATTTCATCGATGAATTTTTTTACTTTCCAAACAATACAAAGTTAAAAGGCACGTTGATGATCGACACAAATTTTAACTTTGTAAATCAAGTGCATCAGAATTATTTTAAAATTTACTTCATGTTATGATCGAGGAGCAATTAAACTTTTCAAAAAGGAAAGTGTGAAGTGAACTCTGATAAAGAGAGTTGATCCGGGAGGATTTTATATTTTCAATAGTGTAAAAGTAAGCTTTGTTGAGTTATGGGAAACATCATTATTTTAGAAAACATTGTTGTAGGATTTGGTTTGATTTTAGAGATCCACATATTCTTGAACTCTGTTGATATTTTTATTAAGGTGTGTTTGCTTCATTATAAAAAAAATTGAAAGAAGGGAACCTCTTAATCTCTTCCAACTTGCATAGTGTTCATCGAAAAGAAAAGGAAATTTGCATATTGCGTTTTTTTTTATCTTATTATCTTTATAAATTCGGTAAATCGAAAGAGTCAAAAACACCATTTGAAGTTCATGTAATGTACTCAAAATTTACAATTTTTTTTTTTTGTTAGGTGCATCAAAACTTCTTGACTCTGATATACTTGATCAAGCTTACTTCTATTCTCGTCACTATTGGAATTACAACACGTACCTCCTTTCAATTACAAGCGATTACTAACAAGATAGTTTATCTTCTCTAAGTGAAATCGTGCCTATTAAAATAATTCAGTACATGTGAAACTGTTCAATACATTCAACACTTTAATATAATAGGATAACGTTTAGTCTGCTCACAAAATTTGTACTATCAAAAATATGTCAATAAGTCTTATTGTGCTCATAAAGGGGCTATAATAACCATATCCTAACATGGGTAGTACTCTTATCATATAGGATCTATATAAGTGGTTTTACCAAAGGATTTAACACCTATATGGGAGTCACAACATACTTAGATTTATAATCATTAATGCAGACTTGGAACATACTCATATAAAATTCCACATAGGTACACTCTTAGCATATCATTATACGAATATACATAATTGGTCAAAACTTTGCTTACTAAACGTACTTAAAAAAATAGGACCCTTCACTACAATGGGATTTCACTAAATGCCAACACAAGTGATCATAAGTTTTCTAGGCATATTATAGCCCTCCGTAAACTACCATGCGTATATGAATAATGATGTGCACATAGGTTCTCGCATAACAATTCACTGTTCCTAGAAATTTGTATTGATAACTTTATAAACCACACAAGCAAATATTACTAGTGTGAAGAAGCGTAAAATTATATGCCACTGTTACATTACCAAGGTAGTTACTAGTCTGTCCTTCCAGGTAGGCGTGACAATTCTTACAAACTAACACCATGATTCTTCACTTGCACCATACCTAAGTCCTAAACTTAACAGGGTGTCATCCCATCCGATTTCGTGACCTGGCCCCAACATTGAATGTGTTTGTAAACTATGTTAAAGGTGATGCCAGGTCTGTCTGTAATCACATTAACCATCTAGTTTAACCATTAAGTGTGGTCTTGTACGTACTGGATAGTTAGGTGATCGTGCCCAATGTGGGCATGCCATGTTCGTTTGATCGCATGGCCTGGTACTGCGAGAACCCTGTCACCATTACTCTACATTGGGAAGGATTCTAGGTGACTATTGTAACGTTTTCCCCTTTGGCTCTGTGCATTTTGCGAAAAATGACCCCCGTGTTAACCCTGTATGTTTTCCTCTGGATTTATGACCAGCAATGTGGAGCAGCTTGCTTTGTGTAAGGAAAAAATGGAGGCGCACAACCTACTGTACCAGGTAACCCCAAAAGAATATTTGTCTCTTGTGTATTCTATAATAAGAAGGGGTTAGTTTATAATGGTAGTCATGATTGTAATTCATCTGTAACTGTCTCCTTCGCCTCTCGGATTTAAAGTTATTTCCCTTGGCTTTCACTTAAACTCGGAATATCGTTTACATCCACTCCTGTGTGGTCTACCCGTGGGCATACCAACCTGAGCTACAACGAGCAAATAAGCTTCTTGTTGTCTCCCTTTGAAATAAAATAGGCTTTTTTATTTTATAGATAGGAAATGTGAAGTAATGTTATTATACGACACACCCTACTTACTTTTCATGCGATACGATGTATGTGGGTGGGGGGGGCATTAATAGAAAAAATTTATCCTCCTTGGTAGATTGTGGAGAACTACGCTAGGGTAGGGTTAGCATTTCCAGTGAATGAAAACACCCTATGTTCATATTTTTTATTCGGGATCTATTTGAAACTTATGCGAGGCAATTTATTCTCTCGGTTCAAGATTTATTTTCGGAATATTTAAGTAAGGTTCCATTGGCATGTCATTAGGTCGTGACCTCATCCTTCTATTTATCATTTATGCTTGTATTTTTCTTAAGTGGTTATTGTCGAGAATCCCATGGTTAAATATTTATTTGTGTTTCTACCGTAACTCTTAGATTTGGTTATGGCATTCACTGTATGTATAAACTGTATGTTATTATTCCTTGTTTTCCATGCGATGTATCTCCGAGATTCGAAAAAGGAAATGATGGTATGAACCCCAAACTATCAGCCATCTATCTGAGAGTTCACATCCCATAACTCACTATAATTAAATTCGCCTTCATTTTACATGACGTATAATCGTAATATTGTTCCATGTGTATGCAGTAAGGTTTTTCCTTATTCATGTGTGAAAATTAGTAACTGGGCCTATAAGACTTTCCCCTTAATCTGCTCATGTTTCACATACTTATAAAAAAATTGTTAAATTCGTAAGACTTCCCTCTGTGTATAAATTCCACCAGAATTTATACGTGGTGTATGCTTATATAATATCCACCCTAAGTCCTCTATTCTTGGATCTATGTTTTAAAATAGTGTATATGTACTTCTCCCACGTAAAAGAAAATAGTAAAAGAAGTATCTCCAGAATCCCGTCTAATTCTCCTCTGTTGAACGAAATGTCTTCTACGGGAAAGGAGTGATTACAGTAGGTTCGTAAAGCGTATTTTAGAGTTAAGTTTAAGTATGATTATTATTTAGCAATTCGTGAATACCAATTTTTATGGAAAAGTGCTCCACAAACTCTGTCTGTATTCCTAAATTGTAAAGGAGACGCCTCTGTGGAACATACAACTTTACTGTGTAAATTTTAACACTCTGGTTATGAAAATTACTAAATGTTTAGCATTGTTTCAATTACTTGTTTACATTATGGTGCATCAAGGTAATTCCTTTCGGTTACAAAACTAAATATGGGGCCTTGTTTTCTTTTGCGAGGGTACCCATTAGCCATTCCTGGGTCCACTGCTCCCCTTCAGACTGTGGAAATATCGTCTCTTAATGCCAGTGGGAAACTACTTCTATGCCATCTATAAGTTGAGTATTAAACATTTGCTTAAGTTTAAATAGTTAATTTCATTTGATTATTTTAACACAGTTTACTAAATCTATTAATTTTCTCCTTGCAAGATTAATCACTTCGAATGAAATGGATCAAGGGGATCGCCTTGCTCGAAAAGGTATTCAAGTTCCAAATCTTGGAGTTCAATTTAAAACTTCTCAAGTTCTATTGTACTAGTGGATACAGGGTACTTACCCTAGGATACTTTACTGTAATAACTTTGAACCAGGGTTTTCTGGTTGTACAGATCATTGGTGATCATTAAAATCATAAATGAACATACAGGTTATTGATACCATTTGAACAAGTTTTTCAAGCATTGTAATAGTTAATGTAGCTTGTATTTATAAACCATTGAAATTCTCAGTTTGTAAGCTTGATGTAATATAAGAAGGACTGCTAATTTTCTTTTACCTTTTGTATGACCTGATCAATGGTAATTACTTACATTCTCATGTAGTTCAAGGATCGATAAAGTATTTCTGTATATGAATACAATATATGTTTGTACAACTCCATGTATCTATACAGGCATATATATATATATATATATATATATATACAATCAAGATTTAGATATGAATCATAACACAAGAACTCATCCTTCTACTAACAATGATAAACAATAGGTTTTTATACATCAAATCATTCACTCACATTTGCACTAACATCGCATAAACCCATCACACCTCTAATAATTTGTAATCAACATAATTCTGACCAGAAATAAGTAAAGGTACTTATTTGAACAAAACTGAAGCTGGAACACAAATGGAATAGCCAAGTTCAACCCAACCGTAGAACAGAACAACCAAATTACTTGCTCTGTTTACCCCCTAGCCTGACCATGAGTCCATGAGGGCGAATTGAAATGATCCTCTTTTGCTACAGTCCTCCTTTCAGATCAGAAAATTCTCTTGCCTCACACTAAATAGTGTTCATAACAGCAAGTAATATCCTTTCTCCCACATACTAAGCAGCGTCCTGCCTCCTCTATATGTTGTATATCATGAGCATCTTGTGCCTAGGTCTTTTTCTCTCCTTGGGAATTTTCTCAGCTTAACAAATCCCAGATTTTCAGGGGCTGCTAGTGGTCAAATTCCTAATTTGCCACTTGTAAAATTCAGCCCTGAGGTAACTCAATTCTGTTTCCCACTCATGGAGTCATGGTCAGTTGTTTTCAACCTGGTTGTTCCATTTGTCCTCCAACAATTAATATATAAAAAGATTTGTCTTTTACATGTGTCACAGCCAAAGAGTTAGTTGGGAAAATCAAATCTTTTCCCAATAGTTACAAATAATTAATTACAAATAATCAAATTCCAAATTCGGAATTTCCATAAATGGCAAAAAGTTTCCAAATACGAATTTTCCAAAAATGGAAATTTATTCCTAAGTGTACACAGACTTTAATAATCAATTTTTGGGGGGATATTACAATTCACACCATACCTTTGAGTAAACAACAAATACTAAAATCAACGTAATATTAAAAAGAACTGGACATTTTCTTTATAGAAAACACACTTAGTCTAAGTTCGAGGGCCTTAGTGTAGGATTGGAGAGTAAATTATCCAAGGCCACGTATTCAAACTAGGAACTAAATAAAGAGAGACAAATCCATTAGTAGCAAGGAGCACTTGCTAACAAATCACATATAACACACATTGTATCAAACAATACAATAAAGCTAAGAAAGTGGAGAATATATCCCATTTTCACTTGTTTGTTGTGCTATCACATTTCTAGGGCATTTGGATTGAAGTGGCAAGTCCTTGGGGTGACTCCACTTTACTCTAGATATTTGGGCTGAGGACTTAATATTGTATTCCCTACCCATATGCATAGACTTTACTTACGATTGTTCCCCTCGACCATCGATTATGAAGTGATAGACTAAGTTTCTTTTTCTAGTGTATCACACAAATGATTGCAAGTGTGAAGTGCTTGTTGTACCTGAGATAGATGAAAAATCTCCATTTCCTCTCCCTTGAAGGGTGCCCATATTCACGAGCGTACTTGTACCTTGGGTGATTATTGTGTGAAGGTTATCGTCATTTTCTCTCACATGTTTTCTAACCGGTCCTAGGCCTTGATAATCCTATGATGGTCTTTGGAAGGCCCCTTTTGACTATCAGTTGTTTGTTTGTTAGAGCATTTATATTTTTAGGGTGTGCTTTGTGTTTAATTATGTCTAGTTGGACTTAGTTTGATTTTTATTTCATTCAAACACATATTTCATAATGGATGACCCACCTACTCATTGCTCTCGCAAATAGTGAAGGTTTCCTCCTTAGATAGAGGAATCATTGGCCATCAAGCAGTGACTATCCACATTGGATGACACACACACAGTTGTAGAATCCCATTCGTCAAATTCAAAGGAGGTTGAAAACTTGGAGATTAAAGTCATCAATGAAAATCTTCCAATTCATTTCAATCCCCCTTGAATTGAGCCTTTATACCTTTTGATAATCAATATGGGTGAACCTCCTTTAGGTGATCCTTTTACCTTTTTACAAAGTTCACATATGATGTACGTTGTTAGTGGATCATACAGTGTTGGAGGAACTATTCTTTCTTCCCCTAATGTGTCAAGAGGAGTCACCTTTGGCACCTCCATACCACCAATTACTGGGATATTCACTCTCATTTCTATGCCTCAGACATTGAGTAACCCTATTTGGGTGACTCATCTGGTCCAAAAATATACTACTCCTTTGGGTATGCCTATCTTTAGCATGCCCACTTTGACTACATTATTTCCTACATCTAAATTTCATATTCAATGGATTGAAAACACTTAGTTACAATATTGGTAGTGGATTCCCAAATATTTCTAGTATACCTATAGGTAGTGTGGAAACACGTAACGTAAGTTGTCCTATGGGTTGTAATTTTCATCATGGGGTTGGCCTTGTAACCAATGATACCATTGGTCCTAGGGAAAATGGGGTGGGTGGATATATGATTTCCATTAGGCCAAACTTCCCATCTTGAATTCACCATAATACATTTTCCAACACTCGATTTCCATTCTTGGCTACCTTGAGCTTACTAAACTTATCTTGTATGATGAACGACCCCATATAACATCATCCATCATGGCTAGTTATACCTACTAAATTTCCATTAGAAATACCAAGTTTGACGAGAAGTCCAAAGAATATCCTTCTACTCATGTCGTGAATTTCCAATTATGTTATCTATAAACTGTCATGGATATTCCATTGGAACAGTTCATCACAACATATCTGAAAAATAAAACTGAAATCTATAATATGAAGGTTAAATTCATTTAAATTCGAAATTTTTTAGTTATTATTTTTTGCTTATGCATGAAATAGATAAAATGTGAAAAATAGAGAATAGTAAAATACATTCACACACCATCCACAAAATAACACACATGTTTTCTCTAGGAGATCCTTATGGGAGAAAACCTAGCTAGAAGGTGACTTTTCTATGCTCTCTTTTCTCTAGTAACGAAATAATGCAAGTACAAAGGAGATGACACTCTTTATGGAGTCACCCAAGACTTGTGGCATGTTAGGATGCTATAGAAAATTAACCCACTCTATTATGATCTTTAATTTTCCTACTCCCAGTTGTTATGCTCTGCTATGGAACAAAATATAATAGCATCGAATGGAACCCCTTCTCCTCCTAGCAGCCTGGTATTTAACATAGACCGATAGCCATCTAAGGGTAGGGTTTTGATTTCCTCAACCCTCAATTGTGATAAGGTTTAAGACCTTCTAGAATCTGATTGAAATTACATATGTGTATAACCCCATATGCATGAGTAATGGGGGATGACACGACGTCCTCTTGTACTGTGGTGATCAACAGGCTAGGTCAACTTATGGGAGGAATAACTTTCACATACAGACTTTGATTAGGGAGATTATCACATCGTTGGAAAGATCTCAGTAGGTATACAAATTTTAGGACCTTCTAACCATTTTTTCACCAAAAAATGGCATTGTATGCCTCAAAATGGCTCCAAAATGTTTCGAACCTCAATTTTCCAAGCTAGGACTTGCCATTAAAATGACCATGCAGGATTATTCCTCCAATTTTTTCCACTTCGAAAGCATCAAGATAGATGAAAAATAATATAATGACCCAATATTGATCATTATGGGTGTTCATACAACTTCTTGGTGGACAATAGTGTTAGATTTCACCCTAACTGAGATCACCACTAAGTGGTACATTGAGATGCAAAGCACTTCATTTCATTATCTTTCATCTTTAGAGAAGGCCTTATTAACCCATTTTTAACTTCCTATCCATTATGGAACCATAACAAAACTATTGACATCATTACATTAGAGTACCACCACTCATTTTTTCAATCATATACATGAATGGAGGCGATGGTGTAGGTTGATTAAAGCCAAAATCCTAGAAAAATTCCTAGTATATTGGTATGTTAATTATTTATTTCCCAATATTGATAAATATGTCGCAATGCTAGGATCCCTAACCAAAGATAAATTTATGTTATGTGCTCAATAACCAGATATTCCATATTCCACAAGATTTTCATCGAAGATCATCCTACTCATAAGTGTCCTCAAATGGATGAGATTCAATGATACCTAGCTCATTGGGGAGCCCAACACATATTAACAAATACTTTTCCTTATAGTGGGAGAAAATGGTTGCAACGAATATTGCACCTCCACAATGGGGTACACAAGGAAATCTCGTGCCAGGGGGCAATATCACAATTGCAATAATTACATGTGTGAACATGATGTTCATATACACACAAGAGCTTGCAGTTATGATAATTATGAGAGTGGTCCTACTGATAAGGATTTTTCTCGTCCTAACCAGGTGACTCTCTATATATAGAGAATAAATCCATTAATATAGTACTTCACCCCCTACAAAGGTGTCTTACAAAGGTTTACACATAACCCAAATGCCTATGTTGCTCACAATTACAGTATTATTGAAGATCTAGCTCAAGCACTGTGTGATATGTCTTCCCTTGAGGTCCTTCAGAGCTACCCGATGTAGTACAAAGCATTGTTAACCACAATATGTGAAGTGGTCCCTTAGACACTCATCTTATTACATTTTACCTTGATTGAGCTAGTCCTAGGCTTCCCCACTAGATTTCTTTCCATATCCAAGTATCTTTGTGTGACACAAACATCTTTTGGTGAGTTTTTAATGAAGGATCCTCTACCTATTTTATGCCAATGTCTTGTTGGAGAGTCTTGGCCACCCACCTTTTCCAATTGGCTCAAAATAATTTTCTGGCAATTTTGACAATTTACTATTTTTAGCAGTTTTTAACTTCTCGGGCATGTTTGAGGGCCTAAATGATGTTTTTTCATGATTGGGAACCTCAATTATAGCCAAAAATTTTACTTGAGCCCCCTAAATGAATCTCTTCGTCAATACCTTTCCAACAAGCTATCGTTCACCCTAAACAAAGCTCATATGCCAAAGTTACGACCCTGAGAAGTTAATGTACTAACTTACCCGAACGGGGCCCACATGACTTTTGGCACTTCATCTCCTAGGTTAGGTTTTTGGATGTCTAGGGTTTTGGAATTCATATTTATTTTAAAAATTCCTTCAGAGCCTCATTGTACTCATATTCTTGCGAATGAGCATAGTTGTTGCATCTCCTCTCAGATATAAGCTGCCACCATTCTAACAAGCTTGTTTTTAGTCTGCATTTTACAGTTTTCAACATATTTCTTATTTTATAGAAGTCAAGTTTTATTATATCTCTATTATTGTTCATTTTTTCTCTGTGTTAACATTATAAATCTATGGTTTCATTTCATTCCGCTCATAAATCTGGATCAGTGGTATCAGAGCAGTCTGCTTCTTGTCGTTTTTTAATGAATGTCCCTCACGTGGTCATGGTATAGAGAGTTGGGTCTCGAGCTTTTTTCTATTGAGGACAAATATTCTCGCACGCCCAAGAAATCGCCCATGGCAAGTGAAAATAAAGGCGACAGGATAGGATATCCTTTCAAAAAAATTCTCGAGGAAGCCCTTAAATGACAGAGGAACGAAATGATGGACAGCTTCGCACAAATCCTTCGACGGCTGTCGACAAGTGACACATCTACCTCAAGCGGAAGTGCCACCCCCTTCAAGGTATAGATCAATTTTGATATTCATATATTTGAAGATCAAATAGATGCAGATGTCGTAAATAAATGGTTAAACCTTCTAGAAGGGTATTTTTCTGTCCACGACTTTTCCGATAGAGAAAATATTATGTTTGCGCTCCTCAAGGCTGTCCCCCATGTCAAAGATCGGTGGGAGACTTTTTGTGAGAAAAATGAAACAGAAGAATCCACATTATTTGAAATTGCACCCACTTGGGATTCCTTCATGGATGTTATTAAGGACAATACTACCATGTTGGAAGTTATGACGACTTGTATACAAGATGGACCACACTACAACAAGAAAGAGACCAAACAGTCCCATAGTTCACCAATTTCTTCCATTCCTTGGCACCAAGATGGGTATCAAATATTCTAAGCAACATCTGGGGATCAAGTACCACAACTGTCTACATAGATACATCCAGACAAAAATGGAGTTTTTGGACATCTCGTCCTAGGGTGCGGCCTATTGATATACCGTCAAAATCGAGCATAAGCTTAAACAAAAGACATGACAGTTTGGGTCTGGGAAAACCTCATAGTAGAAGTAGGGAAAGGGCGGCCCTAACCCATAGAACAAATGGCAGAGAAAATATGGGAAACCTCATGACAACCAATCCAAGCTGCAAGAAAAGAAGGACAATGGGAAGATACATAAATATACCAGGAAGTGGTGCGACTTCCATAAGAGCCCCTGACATAACATTGTTGATTGTTGCTCAAAGAAGTCATTAGTGGCTGAAGTAAAAGCCTCTGAATCAGATGCGGGTTCTGAATCTGAGTCAGAACCAAAGAAGGGGAGACAAATCATTGATGCGGAACCTAGTGCCACCATTTCTACCACCAAGATCCATCCTGGTGAACCTGATGAGCCAGCGGAAGGTGAGCGCCTCTTTCATTCACAGATGTGGGTGAAAGGCACTCCACTGCACTTCATCATTGATATCGGTATCTAGAAGAACCTCATCTCAGTATAGGTCATCAAGTGGCTAGCCCTGTCAATAACGCTGCACACGCATTCCTACACTATCGGATGGCTCCGTCAAGGAAGCAATATTTGCATCAGCCGACAGTGCCGTATGTTGTACGACATCAAGCCATTCAAAGATGAGGTATTGTGTGATGTTTCTCCCCTTGAAGTTTTTGATGTTCTTTTGGGCCAAACTTATTTATGGAAACGTCATGTTGTATTTAGTTTAGGCCCTACAGTGTTATTATTACTTTGAACATGAAATAGTACAGGATACCCGAGGTAATCCCACCTAGTTCTATTTCATTGATCTCTGCCAATCAATGCAGGAAGGTCATTTCTCAGTCTGGGATGTTTTTCTTCTTTGTGATTCTCTCTAAGAGTGAGCAAAAGTTTGCAGCCACATCCATGGCCTTTGTGACCAAACTCTCCATGCAATAGAAGCAAGTGGATAAGTTTGTGGAAGAATACAAATACATATTCTCATCACCTACTGGAGTACCTATGCATTGTCAAGTCAAGCATCCCATTGATTTGACCCCCGACACACTGCTACCAAATGGGCCAGTCTATCGTTGCTCTCTGCTAGAAAATGAAGAGATCAAGTGTCAGATCTAAGAAATACTCCACAAGAGGGACATCCAACCCAACTCATCACCTTGTGGAATCTCAATCGTGTTGGTGTAGAAGAAAGACGAGACTTGGAGACTCTACATTGGTTACCGCTCCCTAAAAAAAATCACAATCAGGAACCAGTACACGATTCCTCGAATCGACGATCTCCTTGATCAACTAAAGGGGGAAAAATACTTCAGTAAGATTGATCTAAAGTATGGATACCATCATGTCCCAATAGAATAGATAGATGTATGGAAAATTTCCTTCAATTCAAAATAAGTTCTTTTTTAATAGTTGTTCATGCCCTTTGGTTTACCGGTTCGCAGTGAAACCAATGAATGTCCCGGTCACTCCTAATGTGATGGGAGCGCGCACGTAACATGATCAGAACTTCGATGATAAGGAATAGAATATCTAGGGTAGGGAAAAGCTTCAAAGACAGTTTTTCTTCGTGTTCATCGGTCATTCCATTCTCAAAATCATTGAAGGAAGAGGCTTGACGAATGCCCCAACAACTTTCATGAGGCTGATGGATGATATCCTGCGTCCTTTCACTAATTATTTTGTGGTGGTGTATCTAGATGAAATGCTCATCTATAGCAATACTTGGGAAGAACACTTGCAGCATATTCAACAGGTTTTTCACACTCTACAACAACAAAAGCTATATGCCAACTTGGAAAAATGCTTCTTCGTCATGGACAGGGTCCAGTACCTAGGATACATTGTTGATTGGAATGGTGTGCATGTTGATCCATCCAAGATCCAAGTCATTCATTATTGGCCAGCCCCAACCTATCGTGCGCCCTAAACAGAGATCGCATGCAAAAGTTACGACCCCAAGAAGTTAATGTACTAACTTACCCCAACGGGGCGGGCCTACACGGCTTTTGGCGCTTCATATCCTAGGGTTAGGTTTTTGGATATCTAGGGTTTTGGAATTCATATTTATTGTAAAAATTCCTTTAGAGCCTCATTGTACTCATATTCTTGCGAATAAGCATAGTCGTCACATCTCTTATCAGAGATAAGCTTCCACCATTCTAGCAAGCTTGTTTTCAGTCTGCATTTTACAGTTTTCAGCATATTTCTTATTTAATAGAAGTCACGTTTATTGTATCTCTGTTATTGTTCACTATGTCTATGTGTTAACATTATAAATATGTGTTTTCATTTCTTTCCACTCATAAATATGAATCAATGATGGAAATTGTGTCCTTGGTATTTAGATTCCTCATCTTTCCTCGTCAGGGAAAAGCGGTTACTATATATAAACTTGATTACTACATGCCTAATTCTAGAGCCAACATTGGAATGAATATTCCATCCAACTATGATTCTAAGACTTCTTTTGATAACAGCGTTGTTGGGATCTTGAAATATTCATTTCTAATGGGTACATTCACCCTCCCTCCACTGGTTGGTTATGTTAACTTGTCTCCTATTTGTATTATTTTGTAGAGCATTATGGAATAACAAGGTTTTTCCTCAATGTCTATTTCTATTGAAGATATTGTGATTCAACACTTGATATCTTCTCACACATTGGTTGTCAATCAGGACCCTTAGGTAGTGCCTCATCTACTAGATATTGAATTTTTAGGGTCAAGTATGTTGTTAAGTGTGGTTGAGATTTCCCAATCATACTATAAAATCACCTACATGGAAGATGATTATAATCTCTATCATTATATTGAATATGATAAATTCACTTCACCCACCTGGGCCTTGAACCCTCCCAATTCACATGATTTCTTGGATGTTGATATGCCTTCTAATGAGGCTATCCTTGAAGACATGATTGAGTCTAAAAGATAGTGGGAATACATGCATCATATATCATTTTTCCTCCATCAATTGGAGAAGTTAGAGGTTGGCATGCAAAACTTGGTCTCACCTGGTGATATCAAGTGGTAACAACACACCATTCTAACATGTGACGTGTATGCAAAAGGGAAATTGATGAATATTTCAAACACAATTCCCATCAATATCTCAATAAGTCTAGGTGTCATTGAAAACATATTGATTGGTGCAGATTGATCTCCTAACAAAATTGAACTATTTTAAATATTTTCATGATTATTTCATCTCCTAACAAAATTGAACTATTTAAATATTTTCATGATTATTTCACTTAAACCAAATGGAAATGCTAGGAATTAATCCTTGGATCGTCAAACATGAAATCAAAACATGCAATGGTTCTAAGTCTGTTTACTAGAAGCTACAACTGATCAACCCAAGAAGGAAACGTCCCTCAAGGCAGAGGTAGAAAAATTGTTGTGCACTAGCTTCATTTACCTAGATCCTTTGATTGAATGGGATTATAATCCCATTCTAGTTTCTAAGAAACAAGATAACATCCAAGTCTGTAATGATTTTAGGGATATTAATAAAGCTTACCCAAGGGATAATGATCCTACCCCATTCATTGATATGATCATCAATGAATGTGTTGGCAATGAAATATTTTTCTTCATGGATGGTTTCTCTAGCTATAATCAAATTTATATAAATAAGGAAGACCAACATAAAACAACATTTGTTTGTCATGTTGACGTGTCCAAATGGTTTATCAAGAAGGTAAGGGAGAACACCTGATGGCATGTCCCAATTAGACATACTCTCATTTGGTGTAGTGTTTTCGATGAGTATGTGAGCCTTGTTGACGCACAAAAGCGCAACATAAAATTTCTTCCTGCAAATGGGTTGTAATGCATCATTACTTATATATATTTTTTAAATAATACTAGATAGGTGGGACCACTTTAGAAAAATAATGAGAGAAAGCGCTCCTCTTATTGCACTCATGATTACTTTACGAGAAATATTTCACAGTTTGAGAATAAGGAGGGAGATCCTAACTTGTTTCATATGTGCAATTACTGGATGTTGGGTGTGTTAGCAAATTGATTTTAAAATGGACAAAGTGTTTATTTTATTAGACATTTTAGTTTACTCTTGCTACACCTAGACTTTGATATATTACTCCAACTCTAAGTATAAGCCACATGCAACTTATGGTATACTTGTTATATTTATGGGCAATGAATATTATAGGGAATATTTTGGTGTTAAGTGTTAAATGGGCATATTATTGCTATGAAATTCATGTGGGAGGCTAATTCGACTTTGAGTTTGGAAATGGTATGTTATGTTTTATGGCTATTGGATATATGATGGTCGATATTATATGTTTCGAACAAGGTTTTTGGAGGTTGGGTGCGGTCCATATTTGGTGGTGGTTGATGGAATTTAATGAAAATGATGTAAAGCGACGTGCATTTACTGCACGTCGTTCTTACCCTACCTCGAAGCCACCACCTTCACTATTCTCCTCACTTTCGTTTTTGTTGCTCTAGTTAGTAGCTCCTCAATTGTGCTCGACCTTTGGTGAAAAAATAGTTGTGCTCTTAGCTTTTTGGCATTCTTCTTACATGTATGTTAGCTCTTATCTCTCCATTCATGGATTGTTAGCTCTGCTCCAGATGAAATCAATTTGTTGGCTCTTAAGTTTGCATGTGTAATGTGTTTGTTTTTCAAAGTTTACAATGGATTTTTTGTGGGTATTATGGCCATGTAACTCACATTTCGATTTTGGTTTCTTCCTGTTGGCATTTAAATGTTTCAAATTGGAAATATTGTTCGGCATTTTATTTTGTTTGAAGTATATGGTTGTATGCACTCGGAGAAAAGGTAGTATTTTGTAATATGGTTGTTGGAAAATGTTTGAGGATGAATATGTTCGGTTTCACTCATTTATTGTCATAAAATTTTAAAGAGTTTCCTCTGTAAAATGGAACAATCGGGTTTTGTGAGTATTGTGTAGTATCGTCACCTCATGCCCAGACCCTGGAATATATGCAGTCTTATTATTACCACAGATTGTGAAGTTATGGGTGGCCTGTGTGTTTTATCTTGCTATTATTTTGATTGGAAGGAATTGGTTTTGCTTTGCTTGCAACCCATATTTCAAACCTTATGCCCATATTCCTACTCCATGCCTTGTTTCCCCTTCCAATGTGTGGGCAAGTGAATAAAAGAAAACCCAGATTCAAAATTTTGTTTAATTTTTTTGATCCAACGGTGGGAAATATTGATTTCACCCATAAAATCGTGGGTCATTTGTTATTTATATATGAGGGAATTTGGCTGATTTTGAGTTTAGTATGAATTCTATGGAAACAATGCCCACCAAGTTCGCACGGGGATTCGAACCTGATTTGTTTTGCAACTTTTATTTGAGGTTGTGATGTAAATTTTATATAACGAAAGGTCGATGATTTAAGGCATTCTGTTATGATTATGACTAAGTAAAATTGTTTTGTAAATAGTCTCCTACATAATGTTATGTTAGTTTAAAAGAGATATATATGGTTTTAAAAAGGGAAATGAAACTTGCAAGTTTGATAATCGTATAAATTTCCTTTGAGTTTTATATTGAACAGTTTAAAAGGATTATTTCCATGTTATGGATTCTGTGTGTTGAAGTTTAAAATATTGTTATGGTACAAACAAAATTTGGTGGGAGTTTTGGAAATAAATGGCCATGGTAAACAGTGGATATTCAAATGATTTTTGTTGAATGATGGAAATGTTGATTTTAAAGTCAATGAATGTTATTTCTTGTAACATAACATTAATCACTATGATTCATGTTCATTGTCTCATTTTTCGCTCATCATATTCCCACCACCTTCCCAGATAGATTTAATTTATCCTTTGTTTTGTTATTATGAATTTCATTCAAAAGGATTGGATGATGACTTGTGTTGGAAATTTTGATATGGAGACATTGTTTTTATAAGGAAAAGAGCCATGCATTTTGCTTGAACAATATTCATTTGTTGGTTCCCGTCCATGCTACCATTTTTCATTCATTATTAAGCCCCTCATCTTCCCAATGATCTTATCATTTCCCATTCAAATTGAAATTGATTATTGAATTCGAAATGTGGTGAGTTATATCAATGGATGAATTGCATATGCTTCTTTTGTGAATGATATAACCAACATCTTAATTTTATTTAGGTAGAGTATTAGTAAATGCATTTTTAAAATTTTTCATATTCTGATTGGAGTATTGCTTCAGGATGAGTTTCTTTAGCAGGGGTGGCAATGGCAGAGGTGGAAACAAAGGTAGAGTAAATAATTTGCAAAGAGGCCATAGAAGGCCATGATTTTTAATACATTTTGACATTGATCTGCAAGAACTTAATCAAATTTTCCAAGCTGGGTTTTTCAATCTAGTTGGCGAAGGAATTCTACAACCTAGATCTAAGAGGCCTCCTTTAGAGCCACATCAAAATTTCTCTAGTATTTGTGTCCCCCCCTCATGTTTCTATGCAGCTAGAGCTACCTGCCAATGATGGATGGAAAGAGATTGTCCATCAACCTATTGAACATCACCATGGTTGGCCTACAATATCATTTCCATTTCCCCCTCCTCTATCTCCATTCAACCCAAATTCCCAAGATGATCATGTTGCCTTGCTAGTACAGTCCTCTCATGCAAGCAAGAGACTAAAAACTGTCATCCCCAAGCCAAAATTAGATAAATGAAAAGGGGTGGTTAATCCCTCTAAATATTCCAAAGACTCCTCTGAATCAGTGTCCTCTCATCTCCACCTCAAAGATGGTTTCTCCCATGTCATCATTAAAATCCACTCACAAGGTTCCAATCAATTGAAGGTTGTTGCACAGGAAAAATCCGAAAAAGGATCAAAATAAAACAATAGTGAAAAGAGACAAAACGCCTCTCACAACAAATATGGGTTTTAATGCTTTTTAATGTTATTCTTTTTTTGAGGACATTTTATTGGTATGATGACAAAATATTTTGGACAACAAAGACACATTTAGACATAATGTTTTGGACAGCATGGATATGATTCTATTTTTGGCTATAGTCATGTTTTATTTTGATACTAAAATATTTGACTATTTATATGAGGATGGGAGTTACGAGGTGAATATTCGAGTTAATTTTTGGGGTGTTATATTTCATATTTTGATGATCATTAAAAAATGAAAATTGGAGTGACAAGGGGTCCCACCTATTTAGTTTTTATTTAAATCGACACTTATTTATGCATTATTATTTATTTGTATCAAATTATTAGTTAAGCTAATTAAGCTTAACCTAATAAAGGTAGTTGAAATACCATAACTTATTGGGAAATAATAAAATCTCGATCAAAAGAAGAGACAAAGGGAGAGAGAACATAACAGGAACTTCTGATATAAGGTCTTCTCTATACTTGTGAGATAATTCTTTTCTTCATTCATTCTGAGTTTACTAGAAAGATAAACCATCTTGATGACAACATGGTCTTATTGAAGGAAACATGATTCAAAACATAATCATATCTTTCAACAAGATGTTTCTAAAGGTGTATGATCTATCTTTGGTAGTCTATGTGTTCTTGTTTGTTTATGGACTAGGTTTCATGACTGATAAAATATATTTTTTAGAGTCAAGCGACAAATTTTTTATGGCAAGTTGATCTAGATATTTAGCTTCAGTTTTTCTTTTGCTGTCAGAGTCTTCTTGTATGGTTCCCATCGGAGACTTGTAAATATGACTTTGGTCCCCACCCTCACAGGGGTTTGTAAAGAGAATTATGCTTTGTATCTCAGAATGAAGTTAATATAAAAATCATATTTCTGATTTCATTCTCACATGTGTATCTTAATGATATTTTCATATTTTGTTTTTAATCTTGTCTCTTATCTATGTACACACTTATGTATATTTTTTCTTTCTTTCTTTTGCATAGTTGCATATAATATATAAAATTATCCTTGATCCCTCGTACATATTATCTATGGATTAAGTGATTGTTTTGAATTTAAGGATATAAACTACGGGTAACATTCCCAACTATCTTGCCTTTGCCTAGCAAGATTTGAAAATTTTTGAGTAAGGTTCTTCGTACCTTTTCCTCAACATTTATTTGACGACCATACTGGGGAGATCTTTCCATATCTCTCTGTTTGATTGTATAACGATTGTATTTTATTTTCTTGTTTTGTCTGATTATTCTTTGACTGGTGTTTCCATGACAATACCGGTTGTGAGACAATTTTATATTGGAAACGGTATTGATGACCATACTGACATTTCCCTGACTTTATTCAACACTATTTCAGAAACTTCTAGTACTCCTGTTGAACTCAAACACTCTTGGGAAGTAATTAAAAGGGACATAAATATCCGTGAACGATGGGAAGCCCGGAAAAGGAAGCCCATAAATAAACAATAAGCTTTCCTCTTACCTATTTAATATTTTATTTCATGTCCTTTAATTCTTGTATTTATCGAAGAAGAAGAGGATTGCCCCCTGAACTTACCCCTATTTTTGAAATAAGGAATAAAATTGTCTTATCAACACACAAAAAGTGCTCTTAGGTGAGCTCTATCTGATTATGCCATTTCATCTTCATCACCCATACCTATCACCTTCAACATGATGTCTTTGGGTAGTGGTAGTGTTACTAGAGTTTCTTCCTCCTCGCAACTTTCTTCTTCATTCGTGATTGGAAGTATATATTCATCAAGTTCCTATTCAATCTACTACCAATCTTGCTAAGGTCATTAATAATTATGGACTTTTTCAATTTGAGGAAGATGCTACAACCACCTACTGGCACATGTTTTCTCCCTTGAATCTCACACCAGCCACCCAACCATTATCGAAATTCAAGGATCATTTACCTAGGTTTTCAGGAAATGGTATTGTTACCACAATTGAACACCTAGTAGAAGTATAATGCTTGTCATAACATAGGGGCTAATGATAACGACACTTGCATGTGTCTATTTGTCAATTCTCTTGAAGAGAAAGCTGCAACAAATGTTTTTGACCTCCCTCCAAAAATCCTTTCATTTTGGGAAGAACTGGTTTATTGATTCAAAACCACCTATGGACAGCCCAAGACTCCAGTTGATCAGTTAAGGGAATGCAACAATATTTCCTATAAGGATGGTGAAACCATTAAATATTTTAACCTTCATTTCACCAAGATATATAATCAAATCCCTGAAATAATATGCCCTCAAAATAAAGTTGCGTTCATGCATTATTATAATGTTTTACTTTCTCCTTATCGTCATAGACTTGAAGAAAATGCTATTGAAAATCTCGGTTCCACCCTTCAGGATTTCCTAGAATATGAAGAGAAACTTGACAGAATGGGTCTTCCTAAGGGAGACTTGTTCAAGAAAACATATATGTCTTCCATCATACAACTCATGCAAGACATGAATAATAGGACGATAGCCTACGAATGAAAATGAATTTCTTCTTCCTCTTCCCTCGTGGCTTCTTCTTCTTCCCTGGCGCCTTTTAGAAACACTAATGAAAACACTTTTCAACCAAATACCATAATGATCTGGATTATTTTCGGAACGAAATGAAAGCTGAGAAATTACAATAAAATACTCATGAAAATTGCCAGAAACAGAGAAATATAACAATATTTGATTTCTATTAATGAAATAATTGTAAAGAGACTATAAAAATATAGATTGCAAGACTCGCTAGAATGGTGGCAGCTTTATCTCTAAGAAGATATGTGACGGCTACACTCATTCACAATAAGATGATTACAATGAGGCTTTGAAATCATTTTTATGATAAACATGAATGCCAAAACCCTAGACATCCAAAAACCTAACCCGAGGAGATAAAAGACAGAAAGTCATGTGGGCCCCTTTTGGGTAAGTTAGTACATTAACTTCCCGGGGTCATAACTTTTGCATACCATCTTCGTTTTAGGCGTGTGATAGCCCGTTGGAAAGGTATTTTCGAGAAATACACATTATACCATCAAACTTTGACTCTATCTACAATTTCACGATCGCATGCCAAAAAAACATTGTTTAGGGCCCCAAAATGGCTCTAGAAGTACAACAAGATGTGTTGATATGAAAAATTCCAAAATAAGCCAGTTGGATTAGGTGGGAGGCCACCAGTCTCCACCTGGAAGATGTATAGGGCTTCAAACATCCCCAAAAGTGTAGAGCCCACAACTACACAAAACTACATAAGAACGTGTTGAACTAAAAACTGACAAGAGGAGTTGGTTGGAATAGGTGGGTGGTCACCAATATCCATCTAGATCAGTCCTCCTCTCTTAGGAAGCAATGGTCTCCATTGCATTGAGTTCCCAGGGAAGAGGGAAAAGCGTTTTCTGAATCTGAATCTTGGTGAGTTGCATGCCTTGTTGGAGAAGTTGTGTTGCTTGTACTATGGAACACTGTCACAAACTTGTTGTTGGCGGGGTTGAATCTGTTCCACCAACCTATTGTCTCTGTATTTGACGGGGCATTGTGTAGGCATCATTGTAGGTGAAGAAACAATATATTCTTTCTCTTCGACAATCTGTTTTTGTTGGATAGAAGGTGTTGAGGCTGCAGTTGTTGTAGTGGTATTTTTGCATCCTTTGAATAGACTGTGAAGAGGATGAATTTTGCAGTATGAGATATTACCTTGCGGCATTGTTTTGGTGGAGCAATAGTCAGAACTACCGTTGGTATCTTATAGATCTGACCGCCCATAGTAATAATGACACTATGGGGTCTAGATTCATAGACATCATTACGTTTCCACATATATGGTTGGCCCAAAACAACATCACACATTACCTCATCCTTGAAGGGATGGATGCCATAGGACATGTGACACTGTTGTATGACACGAAGATCTCATCCCTGCTGAAGCCACCCGATGTTGTATGGCTGCGGGTGTGGTGTTGTCGACAACCCCAACTGTTTGATGACCTTAACTGAGATGAGTTTCTTATGGTTGTTGTTATCAACAATGAAATGCAACAAGGTCCCTTTCACCCACATCTATGAATGGAAGAGGCGCTCCCCCTTTTCAGGATCTACTAGTTCTTCTGGTTGAATTGTTGTGGTCATGACAGTAGTAGTGGGGTCTGCATCGATGATCTGTCTGGTTTCAATATTTTATGGATTAGATTCTGAATCAAGGTTCGGCTCTGTGTCTTTGACCTCAGCCACCAATGACTGTTTCGAGCGACATTCATCGGTGTTTTGCCAGGGGCTTTTGTGGAAGTCACACCACTTCCCAGTGTCATTCTTCATCTTTCCTTTACCCTTATTTTCATGTGTCTTGGATTGGTTGTCTAGAGGTTGTTGGTTAGGGCCGTCTTTACCATGCTTTGGTTGTTGTAGATTTGCAGACCCGAATTCCCATTTGTTCTGGTGCCTAAATTTCTGCTCGATTTTGACAACATATCGATAAGAAACTCCCAATGATGAGATGTTTAGGAAATCCATTTTGATTTGGATGTACCTATGCAGAGCCCCACAATATTTCAGAATGAGATGCTACTCAGAGTCTTTGATACCCAACTTTGTGCATAAGGTATGGAAAGTAATTGTGAACTACGACAAGGTTTGGCTCTTCTCTTGCCACCATCATGAGAGCCTTGAGGAGTGCGAAGGTGATATTTTCCCCGTAGGAAAAAATTTGAACAGAGAAATAACCTTCTAATAGATTTGACCATTTTTCTAGGGCATATGCATCTATTTGACCTTCAAATATGGGAATATCAAAATGAACTTGTATCTTGAAAGGAGAGGTTCCTCCAAAATGGTTGCTTAATGAAGATGCACTTATTGCTATCGACATGCATTGAAGGATGTGTGAAAAATTCTCCATCATTCCGTCCCTCTGTTGTGCGAGAGCTTGCTCATGCAACATGTTAATAGAATCTTATGCTCTGTTGTTTTTCTTTTCTGCTACCATCGAGGGTTTCCTGGGCGTGTGAGATTGATTGTCCTCAAGAGAGACAATCTCGAGACCCAACTGGCTATACTCAGACCACGTCCGGGACATGCACTAAAAAACAATCAAGAGCATCATGCTCTGATTGTAAGTTTTAAACCTGGGAAGTAAATCAATGCATATAGATTCTTAAGCAAGACATAAATTAATCAATGGCTCATACACAGAGTACACATAGATTTTATACTGGAAACCCTCAACCGAGAAAACCTTTCTTATATTCATTATATTGAATTTTTACCATTCACCATACAATATATACAATGTTTTTAGGTATTTCGTAGATACCAAAACCCTAATCCCTTAATCTAGGATTAATTACAAAACCGCTAAAAATAGCAAAATCTGACAATCGTCAAACGCAGGAATCGTCAGATGCAGTTGTCATATCTGACATGCCCACACACACACATGCAAAGAATATAACACATACCCAACACTGATACCACTGATCCAAATTATTTTTGGAAGGAAATGAAACCAAAGAAATTAAAATGAAATACTCATGAAAATTGCCAGAAACAGAGAAATACAACAATAATTGATTTCTATTAATGAAAGAATTGTAAAGAGAGTGTAAAAATATAGAGTGAAAGACTCCCTAGAATGGTGGCAGCTTTATCTATGAGAAGAGATGTGACGACTATGCTCATTCGCAAGAAGATGATTACAATGAGGCTCTAAAATCATTTTTTATGATAAACATGAATGCCAAAACCCTAGACATCCAAAAACCTAACCCTAGGAGATAAAACGCCAAAAATCATGTGGGCCCCATTTGGGTAAGTTAGTACATTAACTTCCTAGGGTCATAGCGTTTGCATACGATCTTTGTTTTAGATGCGTGATAGCCCATTGGAAAGGTCTTTTCGAGAGATATGTATTATGTCATCAAAATTTGACTCTATCTATAGTTTGATTGTGGCACGCCAAAAAACATTGTTTAGGGCCCCAAAATGACTCTGGAAGTACATAAAGATGTGTTGACATGAAAACTTCCAAAATAAGCCAGTTGGATTAGGTGGGCGGCCACCAGTCTCCACCTGGAAGATGTGTAGGGTTTTCGAAAGTCCCAAAAGTGTAGAACCCACAATTACAAAGAAGTACAAAAGAACGTGTTGAACTAAAAACTAACAAGAGGAGCTAGTTGGAATAGGTGGGTGGCCACCAATATCCACCTGGATCACATAATGACTCACACTTGGTGTAACTTTTGGGAAGAAAATAATGATGAGAATACCTGCGATGTTGAAATAAATGTTAGAGATAATATCTTTGGAAAAATGCTTGATACCATGATCATTGTTTTAGACTGGGTTGAACCAGAGGATGTTATGGTAGTCAATACCAGGAATAAATCTTACACTGGCAAGAGAAAAGTTGATCTTCCCCACACTTCTTCTACGCCAAGTTCATCTTCTCAAAATGTTGATACACAAACTGTCAAAACTTCAAGCAATCAAGGAGTATCTCTGCCTCTTCCCTATACTAAGTACAATATCCTTAACCAATTGGAGAGTATCAAAGCTAATGCTACCCTTTTGGACATGGTTGTCGTCCCAGAACAATAGAAGCATCTTAAGGACTTTGTGGAAGGTAATATTTCTACCATAGCCAATCTATTTGAAGAGTTAAAGGAAGAAGACTCAACTATAAATAGGATAGGTGTAAATAATTTTAGGAACCCTGTAAAAAAAAMCCCTTTCTATATCTCGGTAAAAATCATGGAGAAAATAACTCATTGTTTCCTAATTAATGGCGAGTTTGGTCCAAGTGTGATGTCTAAAATTATCATGGAAGAGCTTGGATTTTTTTGTACCAACAAAAATTCTAGAAGGATGCTCTCTTATAATAATTTACAACAATCAACTATAGGTGAAATCAAGGATGTAACCTTATTTTTGTGTGTGCATCCCTAGATAAGGACAACTCTCAATATCCAAGTAATTGATATGTCGGTGAGTAACTACTCAATTATTTTGGGAAGGGACTGGAAAGCCTTCACTAGTGGATACCTTTCACTCGATGGTACGTATTTATCCATCCCTCGAAACAGAAAGAACATTATAGTTCTTAGAGAAGGAATAATTTCGCCTTATATAGAGGACGTTCCCCAACCCAATGTAAACTATATCAAAGAAGATTTGGGGGTGTACTCTATCTTTGATGATGTAGGAGACACTATACTTGAACCTATTGATTTTCATGATGACATGTCACACATGCATTTTGATGGCTTATGTTCAAACGAAGGTAATGGAGCCGACATCATTCTATATTCTCTTATAGGAAAAATTCACAATCTCTCTTATAGGCTGGAATTTGCTTGTACAAACAATGATGCTGAGTTTGAGGCCTTATTTTTTAGAATTGAAAATGCATAGAATATTGGTTGTGGCCACCTTACAGTATTTGGTGATTCTAAACTTGTTGTGAATCTTGTACGAAAGATTTGGTTTATGTTATGGGATTCAACATGCAATGGTTAGGCATGTAGGATTTTTTTTATGACATTAAGGCATTTAAGATTGTTTTATGATGAGAACACATGTTATGAGTAAATGTGTATGACTTGCGTTATGATGGTTATATTTGTATGGTTGTTAAGACATGTTATGATTAGGTAGGTATGATTTGTACAATGAAGATAAGGCGTATAAGGATTAGACATGTATGAAATTAAATACATGATGATTCTTATGACTTACAATGACATATATGATGAAGACAACATTAATCTTGTGATGTTGCCTTTGATAAAGCAAGTGTCACAATCCCACAGGACCCATGTTCAGATCTTGTGATCATTCACCTCCTAAGGGCATGCAACATCATGACGGTTATTACTTGATTGCTTGGCACACCAAGAATACTTTGTCCAAACTACGCCTCTTCACCTGGATCATACCCATACTTTGTTATAGGCTATCGGCGAGTCACACTCCTACTCTAGTGCAACTCGTGTATACTTAGACAATTGTTAACATAGTTTAACACTTAGTCATCTATAAGCGTACATTACATGAACATGAGACACAAGAGAACAAATGTGAAACAAACAAAGACAAACACAAAAATAGTGCAGGAAACATGAACAATGCCTAACACCCAGCTAAGTCTTTGTTATTGTGAAACAATTACAATATGAGCACTACTGGCTCGGTTTACAAATTCGGTAAAGTTGCATGACTCGCCTCACCTCACCAAGATACTCATAAACAGATTCATCACACCAAGACTCTCTATCAAAAATATCTCCACAACCTTCTGTGATGCACCTCAAATGTGACCATAACCACAAACTTGATGTCCCTTCGTTTCCATAGACTTTCACCAAGATAACACAAATTTTGGTTTTGTCTCACACATGCCTCCACATACCTACATTTCCAAACTTTCCCAAAACCTCCCACAACATCTAAATCTTAGCTACTTGTCTTCCATCTTGGCAATTCTACCTCAAACTTGCCTCGGACTTGTTCTCCAAATATCTTGCTCAAAAATACTTCTATCCTTCCTTTGGTTGTGCGTCCTTTCTCTTATAGGAACTCCAAGGGTCAGTTATGTCAAACGTCATGTCTCTTGGGTGTGTCGCACCTCTTCGTCAACCCACACTTAAATGACTTGTTGCCCCTAAGTGGAATCGATGCTCCCATCCAAGCCTGTGCACCCATCAACTATTTGTCTCTTAGACCAGTGCACCCCATATTTGGGTGCACACCCCTTTCCTTGTGCATTCTCTTGTGTAATTTGTTGTGAATCCTCATGGGTGTGTCAATGGGGT
This sequence comes from Picea sitchensis, assembly GCA_010110895.2. Taxonomy (NCBI): domain Eukaryota; kingdom Viridiplantae; phylum Streptophyta; class Pinopsida; order Pinales; family Pinaceae; genus Picea; species Picea sitchensis. The sequence continues at coordinate 213,418 of SNQJ01S0007657.1, forward strand.
CGTCCAACCTCTCTGATGCACCCATGTTGTCGAGGGAAGACAGCTCCACTCCTTGGGCATACTCCCAATATGCCCCACCCTTTCCCAAAAGCAACCCAAGTCTTCATTAATCATTCTAAGGCAAGTAATGTGTGTGCCTCCTTGGTGTTGCACATCACCATCATGCGCCCAAGATCATCTTTCTCACAACCGAACATCTTTTTTCGCCCAACCGATTGAATCTTCCTTGTTCTCTTTGTTTGTTTCATCGTCGAATCTACCCAAGGAGCACACACACTCGATGGGTATCGTGGGAGACCTTACATCCTCCCCCACTCAAATTTTTTTCCATCCTAAACAACATCCGTCAATCTCCATAGTGTCTCTTCCTCGTCTCCGGATCTTGTCACCACTCAACGAATTATGTTTCCTCAACTATTGTCATCGAGACAAACTCCCCTTGGGAAGTTACAAGAGTCTATGAAATGTCACTGCTCTCTGACTTACTATTGCTTCAATATTTTGGTCTGTCTTCCAATGCTTCCATGTGTTGGATTTTCTTGTGACTTCAGTCGATTGGGCAGTTGGTCCAATCGTCATGCCTCTGTCTCAAGAACTCACATCTTCATGTTTAAACATCATTTTCTATTTGCAAACTCGTCACTTCCGCAACTCTTCTTTTCCTCCAATATTCCAAGTCACCCATTTCATTCTCAACAATTTTCACCAAGGAACCTCCTCAAGGTGCCCCATTGGCCTCACTTCCTCCCACCAAGACAACAAGCCAATCTGTTGTAGTCTAGTTTGAAGGTGAAGGGGAATTATTGGTTGGGCCATCTCCCTCATCTCCAATATGTCCCAATGTGATCAATGGAGTGTCACTATAATTATGCATTATGTACATAAACAGTGGTACACTAGACCATTTTTTCCTTCACACTCCTCCATGAGTCGTTCTAGCTCAAGGTCATACGACCATTCACCATGTCCAAGTTCACTAGAGGAGGAATCAGCCTCTTCCTTGGTTCCACCAAGGTTGCACATCTCCCTCGCATCCTCTTGGTCCACAGATGGTCTCTTCTCATGTTCAACACACTACTTTGGCATCCTCATCTCTATGAGTTCCTTTAATATTCGTTGCCACTCATAAAATTTAAAACAGAAATCAACCAAGCCATCCACTTTCTTAGCCAGATCTCCAACTATATCTTCAACATCAAAAAGCCTATGTTCCACTAACACAAGCTTCCTTTTGTTCTTTGTGTTGGATTGTCCAACAATCACCCCACATCGTCAAAGTTCATCCCCACAAGGTTGCTCAGTCTGTCTCTCTACAACAATCATTTGCAAGGAAGACATATGCATGCCTCCTTCCTTCCTCCTTATGGTAGGAATCAAGCATGGATTATGTCCCAATAAAATGGTCAAACTGATTATGTGAGGAATCGATGCTTCCTTTTCCTTTCTCGTGAACTCTTGTTCTAACACGACTTCAAAATCATCCATAGGAACATCGATGAAACTTGTATTTCCATGCTAGTCACCAAGCTTCAAAGAGATGTCCTTGGCCACACCAATGACCCTCTCTACACCTACATTGACTATCTTAAAGGTTGTTTGTGTCAGTTCGGGCTGCAACCCAAGCCTCTGCACCATGTCTTCCCTCAAGAAATTATGAGTTGCTCCATTGTCCACCATGGCTAACACTGACTTCCCGTTGAGTTCCGCTTGCACATACTAAAGTTTCATCTCATCATGCTCTTGGTTCTCCATGGATTCACCTTCCATGATAGCTTTCGATACCTGCAAGACTCTCATAGATGGGTTGTCTACCTTCTCCAAAACATTCAACTTATGTTTCAAGAGATAATTCTTCACATAGTGCTCCTTGGCACAAATACAACATGAAATCGACTTCTTCTCTTTTGATCCGTCCATTTTCTTAGCATTGTCTTTGTTTCCCTTGGATGTATTCATCTTTCCCTTTTCCTTCCTTTTCACCTTCCCTTGCTTTTGCTTCTCACTTTGGGCATCCTCATTATTCGTAGGACATGTTTTAGTTTCACCTTGAAAGTCCAATAGTTTTTCGATGTGGTGATTGTTGTTGCAAGTGTATACACTTTCTATCATCGTAGCTCACTCTAAGTCCACAACTAAAGACCATTCATGAAGTGGAAAACTTTGTCTTGTTCCAACATGTCTTTGATCTCCAACATGGTCCCTATGAACTCCTTGATGTAGGCTTGGATACTACCAGCGTGCTTGAGAGCCAACAATTGATTCCTCGCGATCCATGCATGCTTGGTTCCCCATACCAAATTGTGCCTTCAAGGTTGCCTCCATCTCTGCCTAATTTTTTGTCTTCTCAACAATTCTTCTGAGTGATAGGTCTTCCACTCATTTCCTCCACCATAGCTTAGCGGTTCTTGTCAAGAACATTGTTGCAATGTTCACCTTGGCTTCATCTGACCTTTCGTTCCACTGCTCCAGGTACTGCTCAATGTCCCAACAGAAGTTACCAAACAACTTAGCATTGTGAGTATCAACATATAGCTCAAGTTACTTTAACTTGATCCTCATCAGCATGACAATATATCTATGTCCATTAGCCAAAGATCGTTTCAACATTCTTATAGTGTCATCTTGGTTCTTCAACTTCTATGTGACTGCGATAAGTGAATCCTCCACTACTTTGAGTTTATCCTAAATGTCGTTGGTCAAGGTGTCGCTCATCACATTTGTAATTTTCTGGAACTCTCAAATGACTTCATTAAACCCATGCTTCATCTTGTCCATCTTAGCCTCCATCCAGTCAACCTTCTCACCATGTTAGCACATTGCATCTGTCATCTGCTAGATAATCCTTTCCAACACAACAAGTCAGTCCTTCATTTTGTCGGTCTTGGGCTCCCTCTAGATGTCTCTATCATCTGCATGTGACCGAACCATGGATGGCCCTCCAAGTATCTTCACTTTACTTGCAAAGGGTTCGTCCAAGGCACCCGAGAGTTTGTCTCAAGACATATTCAAAATTATGTGATCAAATCTATGTTTGCTTCTCTAATTGGGTCTATGATAGTCATGTCTTTCTCATCCTTCTCCAAGTGCTTGGTTCACCTTCATAACTCTGCACTTGGCCTGCTCAAGGGGTGATCCCAATTCTATTCACAAGTCATGACTTCATCCATAACTCGACCCTTCATTTCATCACAAACCACCAGGTATGTGCTCAGGTTATGTATGTGATGGGTCAGTCCATTAGACCCTCACCAAACCTTCACCCAAACTGTCTAACCAAACAAGTGTACCCCTCTCCCACAATTTTTGTAGATGTAGTAGTGGAGAAGATCCAAATATGCTCTGATACCACCTGTCACAACCCCACATGAACCTTGTTCAAAGCTTGTGATCTTTCACCTCCTAAGGGTACGTTACACCACGATGATTCTTCCTTGGTTGCTTGGCACACCAAGAATACTTCATCTGGACTATGCCTCTTCACCTAGAGCATACCCATGCTTTGTTCTAGGATATCAATGAGTCACACTCCTACTCTAGTGCAACTCTTGTAAACTTAGGCAAGTGTTAACACAGTTTTACACTTAGTCATTTATAAGCATACATTTAATGAACATGAGACACTAAGAGAACAATTGTTGAACAAACAAACACAAACATAGAAATAGTGAGAGTGACACGAACTGTGCCTAACACTCGTCTAAATCTTTTTTATTTCAAAATAGTTACAGTATGAGCACTACCGGCTCGGTTTACAAATTTGGTAGAGTCACACGACTCGCCTCATCTCGCCAAGACACTCATAAACATATTCATCACACCAAGACTCTTTGTCTCAATTGTCTCTGTAGCCTCCTTCGATGCACCTCAGACATTCCCACAACCATAGACTTGTTGTCCCTTCATTTTTGCATACTTTCACCAAGCTAACACAGATTTTAGTTCTGCCTCACACATGCCTCCAAAGACCTACATTTCTATACTTCCCCAAAACCTCCCACGGAATCCAACTGTTGACTACTTATCTTCCATATTGGAAACTTAGCCTCATTTCATTGCCTCAAACTTACCTCATACTTGTTCTCCAAATCTCTTGCCAAAAAATGCTTTGATCCTTCCTTTGATTGTGCGTCATTACTCTTATAGAAACTTCAAGGGTCACTTGTGTGAAACATCATGTCTCTTGGGTGTGTCGCACCCCTTCGCAAACCCACACTCAAACAACTCGTTACGCTCCTTTGTGGACTCAATGCACCCATCCAAGCCCTTGTTCCCATCAACCATTTGTCTCTTGGACCAGCATGCCCCATCCTTGGGAGTGTACCCCTTTCCTTATGTTTTCTTTTATGTCGATCATCGTGACTCCTCGTGGGTGTTCCAATGGGATTTTTCAACCTCTCTAGTGCACCCATATTGTTGAGGGAAGATGGGTCCACTCCTTGGGAATGCTCCCAAGTTTCCATGCCCTTTCCCAAACACAACCCAAGTCTTCATCAATCATTCTAAGGCAAGTAAGGTGTGTGACCCCTTGGTGTCGTGCGTCACCATCATGCACCCAAGGTGCTCCTACTCACACCCAAACATATTTGTTCACCCAACTGATTGCATCTTCTGTGTGCTCTTCGTTTGTTCCATCGTCGAATCTTCCCAAGGAGTGTGCACACTTGGTGGGTGTCATGGAAGACCTTACATCACACAAAATAGGACATTGAAGATTGTGATATGATAATATAAATGGGCCCAAGGTGGATTTCAAGGTTGGCTATGTAAAAATTATCTAGTGACTGGATAAAATAACAACAAATTGAGGCTAAATTGATTATTGATAGGAAATGAGTAGACATTAAAGACTATTTACCATTACAAGCAATGATACGAGGATATGATAAAATAACCACAAAAGTGGAATTGTCCAATGACGAATATACATGTTCTTATGCTATGTTAAATGGAAGATGAGGTGGATCTACTACATAACCAACTAGTTCAACTGGATCGACTCGACCAATAAAAGTGAGTGCTACCTCATCTTCCTTTGCCTTAAGTGCCTCTTTAAGATAATAATCAACTTAACCAATAACAAAATATACATCAACAATTGCTTCCTTTTCCCAATAAAATTTGTAGTGGGAAACCCTATAAAAATAAATCATTGGATATTGAACCAAGAAGTAATCCAAAATATATTCCAATGATACAAAAAAAACAACCACAAGGAAAAATTGAAAATATGAGACCGGAATTGTTCTAATAAAGAGAAAATAATTCTTATAATTAAAGGTTATGATTACAATTGAAATTATTGATTATAAATGTTATCAAAGTATGATGAAGGATGAGTGGAAGCATTTCTTCTTAATTTATGACTAAAATATAAAGGTGGTTGATATTAGAAACAAGCCATTGAATAAAGAGGATGGAGAAATACTAATGAGAATGTAAGGATGATATGTAGATAGGGGGATCAAATTGTGATATCGTGTGACTCACCAAGCAAGGTCATACCTACTAGTGATCCCTTAATTTGGATCATGAGAGGGAAATGTGGACCTCTTGACTAAGCTATTGGTAAGCCAAGGAGAAAGCAATAAGAACACTTGAAACATAAGGATGACAAATAGACAATTATTGCAAGGGTTGCAACTTTAAATTAATTTATTATGATCCTTGTATGCTACATCATGTACTATATACATGTCATTCCCTCCTTTCATTGTCCATGTTCAAAATAAATGATATGGAAAATCAATAGATCATAGGGAGGAGAGACGAGGAGAATAAATAAGCAATCTTGCAGAAGATTCATATTTTCTCTGATCCCATTCTTTATCCTATCCCATTATTCATCCTAAAAAAGATTCAAAAAATTATCTAGTTTCTAATAGAGATAAGAGGAACTAATTGGGTTTATCATCCTATCCTATTTGTTAATTCCATGGTAAATTGTTGATTATTTTGCATTTTGTATTGAGGAACCCTAAAATTCGTAAAAAAGGAAGAGAGATAAGTAAGGGGCAATATTGGTCATTGAGCAAAACAACCCTATATTTTTTTTTATATGGTTTATTCCTAATCAAAGGAAACAAATAAAAGGTGTTTTTCCTCCTCTTTTATTTTGCAAGGAAAAATAAGAGTTTATATCTTCACATTTAGATTCTTATAGTTTTGGTTTTTATAGAAACTTTGCATAATCTCCCTTTTTTTCTTCTTATTTTTCGCGTAATGCAATTCCCAAGGAAACCCATCTGGTACTTTCCCTCATTCTGAGGATGGTACCCAGGGTAAATTAGATTTTTTAGGGCTCAAGGTCAGGTCAACATTCAACAATTGGCTCACAGAGAGAGCAAGCAAGTCACAGAGTGGGATTTTCAACCTAAGTGGGGGAGGATAACAACTTTCCTCTTAGCCACTTGAGCTAAACCCAATTGACAACTTTGCATAATCTCCCATCAATGAAATGAGTGAATATTTAGTTGTTAATTTTCTATGTTTCTTTGTTTTTCCTTTGATAGAGACTAAAATTGGATCAATCCAATTTTTTCCAATCATATAGCGGAATAATATATTGGCTCATGACTTTAAGAAAAGACATTGAATGGAGGTAATGACCAAGTCATAGTAATTGCATGAATCTTCTGTTGTAATTAATATTAATATGAATATAGAAGAGAATCTCATAAAGAGATTTTGATGAGATCTTACCCTTGAAAGAAGGGTAATGTTACCAAAACAAAAAATGGTACAATTAAAAATTATGCTACATCATGTATAAAAATGGTTTTCAAGTCATTACTTATGAAATAGAGAATTACAAAAATCTATTACAAGTCATGGGTAGAATAAGGTAATATGATAAAAAACAAGAAGAAAGCAACAAGATAAAATCCTACTTATTCATCTTTGAAGGATTAGAGGGACTTGTTCCCACGCTTGAATGTTAAAGATCATCAAGCACAAGCTGAGTTTGATGATGTAGGACTTCATTAAAGAAACATTTGGGGAAATATGAGATGGCATATCTTACATTAAAGAATTAGCACCAGTAAGGTCAGTGTGGGATGGAGCAAGAGGTGCATGATTGGTTTTCACCAATAAATGGGGAGGTATTCTCTTGTAGACTCGAAAACCACCAAAGGAAGGGCCAAGAATGAGTGTTTTTTAGAAAAACCCCTTTCTTTCATTTGGAATGAAGAATTTTATATTCCAAAATGATTAATTTTGATTGCATTATTAGAACATTAGAGGGTTTATGGTTAGACATCTTAAAATTTGCATCTTCAAGTTTTTAAAGCTAGTTCAGACAATGACCATAGGCGATAATAAAAAAAAATATTTTGAAGACAATCTCTTGATACAATAATGGTTCACTAAAAATCTCCCAACGTTTTAAGAGGGGTTCCAAGAACATAAACTTAATCATATTTAAGGTTGACAAAATTACTAGTGAGAGAAAAGTCATCATTATTTTGGGCAACTTGCAAGTCTCAATTACCTTCCACATGTGAAGTAACAACATGTTGGAATAACATGCTCAACATATGATGTGACAAGGATAATCATTCCTAAAATTTGATGTCATGCTCATGATGAAGCAGAGTTAGAAGAGGAATTATGAACCCACAAAAAGGCAAGTTCAAAGGTCGACCATTATTTAGACATGCAAAAGACATCACCTCATTTGAGAAGGATGATCAGAGGTAATTATTTCATGAAAAGGTAAGGAGTAACACATGAGAAACATACTATACAAGGAACATAATCAAAGAAAATATAGGAAACAAGTAAGGAAAGACCGTATTTGACCTAGGAAGGGAGGAAAACCAAGATAAGAAAAACCAAAAGGCATGCCATGCACCATTTGGTGCTTTCAGAGAAGTTGCAAGTAGTGATAGTTCAAATGACCAAACCTCTCATGTTCGAGTTTGCTCAAGCCATTATTTAGACATGCAAAAGACATCACCTCATTTGAGAAGGATGATTAAAGGTAATATTTCATGAAAAGGTAAGGAGGAACACACGAGAAACATACTATACAAGGAACATAATCAAAATAAAATATAGGAAACAAGTAAGGAAAAACCGTACTTGACCTAGGAAGGGAGGCCAACCAAGATAAGAAAAAACAAAAGGCATGCCATGCACCATTTGGTGCTTTGAGAGAAGTTGCAAGGAGTGATAGTTCAAATGACCAAACCTCTCATGTTCAAGTTTGCTCAAGCCATTAGCATGAAAAATGAAGACGATGGTAGGTGATGATGGTTCAAAGTTGTCGAACTTGTACAACACTGAAGAATCATCAGTGCATCGACAAACAATTGCATGAGTTGGATCCTTTAAATCTAGAATTACAACATTGTGTAATGAAAACTCAACAGTTTACCATCACCTGAATGAGTGATTTGGTAAATTGGAAATCAAATTGGTTGATAGGGTAGGACCATAGAAGGCATTATTTATTTTCCCATTAGTTATATCTATAGTTCTTAGTCCTAAAACATTTAAAGAGGATTTATCACTGACAAAACAATTTTAGGTTAGACAATTATCAATACTAGAAAAGAAATTCCTAGTATTGGACATATGATGAGAGGTCCCCAAATCTAAAATGCACTCCTTATAAATAGTACATGGACCCATGAAAAGGAAAGTTCAAAGGTCATCCATTTTTTAGACGTGCAAAAGACATCACCTTATTTGAGAAGGATGATAAAATATAATTTTTCCATGAAAAGCCAAGGAGGACCACACAAGAAACACACTATACAAGGCATGCAATCAAAAGAAAATATAGGAAACAAGTAAGGAAAGACGGTCTTTTCCCTGGGAAGTGAGGAAAACCAAGATACGAAAAACCAAAAGAATCGCCATTGAAAGAAATTGGAATGATGAAATCTACCATAAGAAGAACAAAAGGGTGGAAGCTACCATCAAAGAAATAGAATTATGAAGTATATAATCAAAAGGAAGGGATGATGCAAACCCTCCATCAAAATATAGTAAACAAACAAAGTAGGATCATTGGATGGAGTTGGTAGACATAACAAAACAAGGAAAATGCCAAAAAAATGAATCAAAGGCTCTAAAAATGGGCAAGAAAACCTTGATTATGACCAATACAAGCTCATGATTGTGGCCATGAGACTACCAAGTACAATCAGAAAGTGTTGGGGTGAAAATACCCTAAACATGGGTAATAAACCCTTAATTGTGAACCAAGACAAGTTCTAAAGTATACTTGCCTAGTCACCATAATGACTAGGGAGAGCAATCAAAGATCTGAATCTAAGATGTCATATAGAAATGAAAGTAAGTTGTAATAGTAGATATCGAAAATATGGGGATAAAACAAGGTTTGTTTATGAGGATTGTGGAAAAGCGAATGAGTTGTTGGAATTTGTAAAGAAATTTGCTAGATAAGTACTTAATCATAATTAAGAGAGTGGGTTTTTTTTCTCGGTTTGGAGGTTTTTCCCACTATGATTCTATTATGTTGATTTTCTTACGATGTTTATCATTTTTTCATATTTTTTATGAATATATGAATGTTAATCTCAATTCAAATGGCACTATCATTAAAATATAAATGGAAGGCATAATTGGAGACAAGATCTACATTGTTGTGAGTATTTAGTAGCCAACGCATCATATACCTTCATCTTCGTTGCATTGCCTCCATGGATTCTAGCTTCACTTAGGAGAGAAGTTGCACATGCATTGTAGAGTTAATTTGCAAGCAAAGGAGGTGTGTATTTCTTCAAAGTGCAGAGACCTGCAAAGTGGGAGAATAGTGTTGGAAAAATGTTTAGTGATGTATATCTAATTGAATATTGTTTTTTTATTTGTTTAGAACTAAATTTGTTTATGGAAAATTTGAGTGATTCATATAGTATTGAATAAGTAAAATTTATGGTACTAATTTTTTTTAAAGAAACTGAATGGGGTTTTATATATAATGAAGGTTATGTCGTAGAAAATTAGGAAAGTAGATAGATACAATAATCGGCTCTAAATAGATGTATTTCGATGCTATTGAGTTGATAACAAAGAAACTAATTTTCTCCTCATGCATTCCAGCGATCTTACTGCTCTAAAATTCGATAAATTGTCTTAACAACAAAATGTAGTGAAAGTACATATCATTTTGTAAAATCCTCTTCCTTAACTGGTGATATGTTTTTTGTGTTTGTTCAATTTCAGATCTCTTCCTTGGAGCAATTTCACAATAGATCCACAACAGTTTTGGCTCACAAAGGGGTTTTTATTGCACTCAACATAAAAAAAGAAGTGATTATATTTAATTGCAAAGGATAACAATTTTATTCAAGCTGTAATAGTAGAAATAAAACTCAACAATTGCAATCAGATTTATTTACTCTTTCTGATCTGTAAATAAACACGCTTTGGGCAGAAATTAATATACTGGAATGACCCTTAGATATTGAGGCGGACCACTTTTAGATGCCACGAATTGCTAAAAATGGTCACGGACCAAGAGAAAAGCAGTTGATAAATGTGAGTAGCAGATTTCCCACTGTAATTACACCTAATAGTCCTCTCATGGAAGACTTGGCGATGATAATGAATGGTGATAGGGAATAAACCGAATATGTGTTCACTCTAAAGCACCCATGACCCCTTCTATTCCCCACAACTTGGAAAAAATTAGGTGTCCTCCTTCTTCCACAAGAATCCCAGTGAAACATTTGTGTGATCTCTCCAAATTGACTGACTAGGGTGGAGTAGTCTCACCATCGAACCAAATCGCTCAAGGATTTTAGTCCTAGAGACAAAAATCTTTAAGAACTCTCCAAATCAATTTTGAGAAAAATAATCATGAATGCGGAGAATGAACTCCAATTGCACTTTTTATACCCTTATCCTTTTTCGATCTAATAATTAATTATAAAGTAACTTTATAAGTCTCCCTTTAATATTTCCCCAAAGTCACTTTATATCTCCTTTTAATTTAATTATTCAATATCACCTTTAAATGTTTCTTTTTTGTCAGACAAAAATAAATAATTAAATTAATTAATTCCCTTACACCGAATATAGCCTACATGAATTAAATAGGTTATAAAGTCCTCCTGGAGTGATCACTGGGAAAGGGACATTACAGTCCTCCCTTTCCAAGATTTCTTTTCCTCAAGCAACTGCAAGTTAGGGTGCTACAAAATCTTATCTCCTTCCCACATAGCATCCTCCACAGACAAGTCTCTCCAAATGAGAAGATACTCTCTTATCACTTTGCTCCTGAACTTCCTCTCCCTAACATCCAAAATCTCCTTAGGAATCAACACCAACTACCCCTCCTCATCCAATGGAGGTAACTTCGTTGGAGAAGTGACTTATTGTCCCAATTCCTTCTTGAGGCATGATACGTGAAAAACATTATGAATATTTCTCCTCGCTGGTAGCTCAAGCTCATAAGATACTACCCCAAGTTGCCAGATTACCCTGTATGGACCATAAAATCGTGATTTCAACTTTTCTACACCACTTTTCTTGAGTGAAGATTGTCTTTAGTGATGCAACCTCATGAAGACCCAGTCTCCTACCTCAAAATTGTGCTCAATGTTGTGTCTTTTTGCATACATATTCTACTTATTCTAGGCAGCCTGCACATTATCCTTAAAGGTCTTAAGGGTATCTTGGCTCTCATGTATCCAATCCTTGGCTTTGGGAGCCCTGCTATTCCCAAATGCCAAATCCACAAATGAAGGATCATCATAGCCATATAACTCTCAGACCAATGTAACGACCCTTTCGTTACGTCTATGAATAGCGAAGTACAATAGGAAATATTTTTTTTTTCCTATTAACAAATAAGAATTTTACAACATCACCTAATTCATATCAATGCAAAAACACAGGACATCATAACTAAGGTGATACATGATCAGAATATAAACAAACTCTACAATATCATTGTGGAACGAACTTTCAAACTATAATGCCAACCAATCTCATCATATTATCACCAATAACAATAATTTTTTCCGAATATAAAACTGCTTTCTACTTCACCATTAAAATCATACCGTGGCCACTCGCCCGCTTCGGAGACGTCCCTCGCGTTGTGCCGCTTCCCTCGCTCCGTGCCGCTTCTGCTTGCCGACCGTAGAAATCTCACCGGTACCTCCCAGCAAAACTACTTCTACTTTACCATTAAAATCATCTGTACATCACTGCCGTGAGATCGCCCCTCGCCGCCCAGGTCATTTCCGCTGTCAATCGTGAGAAATCTCACCCAGACTCTCCCAAAATTAACTAGGGGTGTACTCTCTTCCCTTAGCCCCCGAGCCAGGAAGGGGCCACACAAGCACTGTGAGATAAAATAGTGTCTCAAGAAGCCCTCAACTACTGAAGCTACCACTCCAATCACAAATTTGAGATATACCCAACTCCTCACAAGCAACCATTGCCATTAATTCTAGATGAACGCTATTTGCAACCGCTTCCCTTTCTTCCCTTCCCTTTCCTCCTTTTAGAGTTTTGAGACTCACCTAAATCATAAATTATTAATTAATTAATTTTAACACAACCCCAATGCCTCCAATCATTCAAGTGTCACACATGCCTCCTCGGGTTCTCCAAAATTAATTTCTTTTAATTATTAAAGACTCCTCGGATTTCACTTCCAAAATCGCCCTAAATTAATCACTCCTCCAATTACTCCTTAATCACCCCTTTAAATTTCTCTTTAAATTACTCCTTAATCACCCTTAAATTTCTCCCACTCATTCCTAATCAATTCTCAAATTAATTTTAATTTACTCCCTTGATCATTCCCTTAATTTCTCCTTAATTTACCCCTTAATTCACTCCTTCTTAAATTACCTCCTTAAGTTTCACTTTATTATTTAATCTCGGTTATTATTATTTTTATTTTTGTTTTGAACCCAAAAGATAAGTGCAGTTCTTTTATTCTTTATTTTTTCAATATATTTAAAAATTTCTATCCCTTTAATACTTCCCCACTTTAAATTTTATTCCTTCTCATCAATTAAAGGCCATGGTTTCACTCCTAATTAAATCTCTTTCTCAAGTATTTTATCCCCTTTACCTTATAAGACTTTAATTAACACCTAGGAGGGTTTCTTGGCTTACCCTAGGTTTTATTTTTTAAAATCTTTCTTAGGGCTTTGTCAAAATTTTATCCTAGAGATGTTTTAAATTTAGGTTTTGGTCTGAAATGTATTTACATTTTAATTAGGGGATTCATCCTTAAGAATTTATCGGCGCTAATGTCTTAGGGTCATTTAAGTTTTCCTTCATCATCATCCAATCGACGTGTCTTCTCAAGATGCACCACGGGCTCCAAGGGTGCTACTCGCTTTTGTTCAAGTTTTTAGCGACAAAATCAGTCGCACCTTGCCCGGGTGCCACTCGCTGACTTAATGGATTGGTAGAATCTATAACCTCCCTAGAGTCAAAACTCCGGGTCCTGAACTCACAGTGGGAGACTAAGGCTTATGAATAAGGCTCCCCGCCATTTCCTTAGAATCACTGGAGAGACTACCAGCCTTCCTCACTAAGACTATGGATCCCCTAACTAGGTGTAATGTTAACCCACAGCTTCAATCGTGAGCTTAATCGAAAGTCATAGCTTCTTCTCACGCAGAGATCGCGGGTCCTCAATCCAGGTAATCGTTAACCTACGCCTTCGTTTTACCTACGGAGTGCTAATAGGTCATGGTGGTCACACACACCTCCTCAATCTCGAACTGTGTGGCCTTTGGTCTATATGAGAGTCCGTCATGCTTATCGTCAGACCGCATCATCAACCATCATGTCGATTATGTCAAACAACATATCATAAGATCAATAGCATATCATCAAATGAAACAATATCATCATGTTCTTAAATAATCATATAACCCACTCTGCACTCAACCGAGTCCAAGGAGTTCCACCGATGCCCTTGCATCCTCAAAGTCCGAAACCCAGCACACTCAATGGAACTGAATAGCAAAGACTGTCACCCTAAGGTAAACATCAGTCATATAACTTAACGATCATAATGAAGAAAGGTTTTTATCATTATAGGGTCTTATATTACAGCAAGTGTCCTCAAAGAATAATTCAATGAAAGTGTGCTTAGTAGAGTTGGATGTTACATACACCCTCTTGGTCTAAACTTCGCCCCAAAGTTTCTCAATATAAATGTCAAAATAAAAGTTCATGCAACGCCATATAATAAGTACCATGGTATCATAAGTCATCTATCAAACAAAATGGAAAACCGGCCGGGTACATAATATATGCGTCTTCCCGTGTCGCCGAAAAGTGACTATAACTATCCCACTGATGTTGATTCTCGATCTACCGCTCTCATCGCCAGAATCAATAACGTTGATTCAAATGCGGATCGGCTCAACCAGGATGCTTCCCTCGTCCGATACATGCAAGGAATCATGTCAATCACGGGTGTAGTATCACTAACATAATGTCTCAAACATGAAATATCATGCATATGCCTCAAGAATTAGGTAAGGCTAGTCAAATAGGCCATTGCCCTCTTTCTCTCCTCCACAATGAAAAGGTCCCACGTAATCCTAGAGAGAGAGAGTTTTAGCTCCTTCAAACTTATCAACTTTATGCGTTTAAACTGTGAAGAAGACTCGACGCCGGTTCGGTAGGAAGTCGACTCGCTAAGCATCAGCTGCAACTCTTCTCGTCGCATCATGCTTTCCATCCCCTTTGTATTATGGTTTACATTTGTTCTTCCATCTCTTGATCGCCTCGGGTCCTACCTGTGACCCTATCCTCGCTTCTATCCAACTCATATACAACTACATGGTCACTTCCTCTATAAAGAAACTCAAAGCAATCTTACGTTCCTCTCGTAACCGTTGTTGTGTTTAACTCTGGCGAGGTGTTAATTCCTCCCAATGCTTTGTTGGTCCATCACGAACATACACAAGATGTCTTCCTAAGGTTTGTTCAGACAAGTGTCCGCCTATCGGTCAGTGATACGCAGTACTTAAGCTAAGTTGAGTTCCCAAGGCCTCTTTGAAACTCGGCCAAAACTCACCAAGAAATACCGACCACCTGGATATAATCTTCTTTAGGCACGGCAAAATTTCACAATCTCACTAATGGAAACTATAGCTATGTCAGGTGCCCGATACCAATTTCATGTGAATAAAGTGAGCACTTTTACGAGTGTCTACCACCACAACACCGAAATATGTCTCCTGCCAATGGCAATCCGCCAATAAAATCCATCAAAATGACTTCCCATTTCTAATTCTAATGGTATGCATGGTAACTCCGCTTGGGTGTCTTATGTTCTCAGTTTACCTAATCGACACTCGGTATCTAGCCACAAGGTTGACCATGTCAGCCTTCATTCATTTCCTTCCGTATGAACAAAAGTCTTAAGGTCTGTTCCCCACTGTGAACTCCTGTGAGCCATAAACTACTCTATGAGCCTTCTCGATCAACATCCCTAACTCTTGCCGTTTACAGAGGTAAATCGTCTCTAAACCCTCAATTGCCCATCACTGCCAGCAACTCTCATATATCGTGGTACCATCATGGTGTTTTGTCCCATAAAACCCTCAAACTCTTGTACCACCATCATTAATAAAGTGAGAATCTTCTCACATGATTCATTTGAAGAGGCAACAATTAAAAATAAAAAATAAAAAATGTGTGGCCTCCACTCGCATCTGCCACTGTTCAATTGCTCCCTTATAAGTAACTTCAAGTCGTACTCATATGAACCGAATTAACGCCAAGTTGTCGCTACGCTCAGTCATGTAAAATGTGTTGTAATCTACACGACGCCTTTAATTCCAATTGATTTTACCAAACCATACAAGATTCTCATCCTAAAATGTGCATTAATTAATATCTCCATAGTCATGACCCTATCATCACCTTATATAACAGATAGCATTGCATTTAGAATAATTATGGCGTTACCTTCTCTTGATTATTAACAAGGGAGCTACTAGGAGTCAGTCTACTAATAATCCATGAAGGTTTTTTCCAAGTGGAACCAATAAGTGCTAGCCTCTACATTACTGCATTATAAGTAAAATCATCGGGTTAGCAATTTGATTAAATTCAACTGGGAACCTTACTAGCATTGTAACTAAGAATAATAAGGGCTTCATTACGAGTTGTTGTAAATATAACATCGATGATTTCCCAAAACTAACTCATGGGAGATAGACTAACACTATACTCAACTAACACCACTAACATGTCACTCACACTAATTTCATATATTCTTATTTGTTCATTATAAATAAAGTTACCTAACTTACCATAAAATAATCCAACCTTCATTTATTATACCATATAACCTTCCCTATCATCACCTTTACATTTCAATTTATTTAACTAGAAGTAAAGAGGGTATTTTTATTATTTTTTATTTATTTATTTTATTTTATTTTTTAAAAGACAATAAAGGTGACAATTCCACTACCCCGTCAGACATTGCCTTTACGCTCCAATTTCATTAAATATGAGTTTTGTTTTATTTCGTGGTTTTAAAGCTAACAACCTGAACTTCCTCGATCAAGACCAAGAAAATAGCCACATCTTCCTATTAAACTAATGCGCTTTATTGCAAGGGCCCTACTGTGTCTCAAGTTTCATTTACCGTAGAAAGAACACTGCAGAGTGTTAACCCATTCTTCCTTACCAATACCATTAATTACTACCGCTACTCTCCACAGCTTTACATTGATATATCATATATCCAATAATATTAATCAACACCAATAATGTAACTATTTCATTAGATAATCAGAGTAACTTGAAATTTATGCAACGAAATTCGACATATTAAAGATATAATAAAGTTATACACCAAGTGCTAAATACAAAATACAATGCTATGCGTAAAAGAAAATTATATTTCATTATTTTTAATTGATTTTATGAATCCTACACGATTCGTTAGCATGTAAAATGTGCAAGTCTCAAATTATCTTCCTACAATGATTACCATAATCATTAAAAATAAAAATAAACCATTGCGAAACTATCAGTATACTATTCTTTAGATCTTTACTCAATATTTAATCTATTAACATTAAACAAGCAATCAAGTTATCGCTATTAAATATATCCAAACTATTAATAATTATGCCCTTTAAATATTGATAAATGACTATTAACATTAATAGTGGGGTCGGAACTAGTTCTAAAATTTCACCTGCGCGCCGTGGAAAATGAAGTTCCATGAGGTTTCGAATTCAAATCCCCCCCGAATTTACCTCGGTGGTGCCGCTGCAGGCATCGTGTGGGTACACCGAGGTTATAGGGTAGCTGTTGATAACACGCCACGGTAACGGTGCACGCGGCTCCAACCGGCCACATTCTCCGCATTAACAAAAAAAAAAAAAAAAATAGTAAATGGAACTTTAACTTAGGGTCTATGCTATTAATATACAAATATTAATAGTTATTTAAGAAGGCTTATTTATATAATCTAAAGATAGACCTATTATGTGGTGAACCTCAAGTTAACTTAAAGTGACCATGGCAAATCTTAACGTGACTATTATGCACTTAAGTGACTATCATAAATTTAATTATTTAGTGTGAAATTAGAGTGACCGTGGCAAACTTGAAGATCAAATTCACGCACCATCTGCCCCATTCCAACTACACGTTCCAGCTCGTCCTGAACCTTCTTCAACAGTGGCGGGTTCCTCAACAATTCGGGCATTGTCCACTCTATGCTTGTAGATGACGTATCCGCGCTAGCGGTCAACATATCATAGAGGATGGCCTTTATATTGTCTAGTGTAATTTGGATCTCCATTTATTTATATGCAGAAGCTGCAAGCAAAACATCTACCAGATATCGCGTGACGTTGGGGACATTCTGGGCAACCTGTTCGTCGGTTGAGACCTTGTAGATCCATCAAGGCCAGGTATGGTATATAATCTCCAAAATTAAAAAGACCAAATGTCCTTTGGTATCAGTTTCTTTCGGTTATTTTTCAATGCCCACTTCTAGGTCAGGAAGTAGTTAATTAACCTACAGTGAATGGTAGTCTAGACAAAGAAACTTGCATCTTATTACCTTGCGACAACCCATATCAACATGCAATATCAACATACATTGCACGATAACTAAATCTTAATTTAAAACTACGAATTTAACTGGAGTATTAACTGTAGATTGAACCATATCGCGATATAATGCCATTAAACCATGAATTAACCGCTGCTAACTGGATTGATTTAGTTCTAAGAACGAATCCACCGCGTACTCAGACCGCATCGAATTTTGGGATGATACCGATTTATACCCCTGCTAATAACTAATCGCGACCGCACAATTGGATGGTGCTAAACAGGCGCCTAACACGGCGGTTTCTTTAACGACGGAATCTCAAATACCAGATTTGATGGACAAATTGCACCACCGTGACAGGAAATTTGCCATCAAATTCCATCGCTGAATGTTCATAAATTTGCCATCAAATTCTCAGACTATAATTTGTTTGAGATCCTAGAATCCTTTTAAAGGAAATTAATGAGTAAATTTTATTTTCACTTTTAAAATCCCAAAGAATTCTAAGATGACTCTCCAACATAAAGTAGCGCTGATCACCAAAATACATTAGAAGAACTGAATCCGCATTTAGCAAAACATCTAATTCATCAAGCTTTAAGAATTTGAAACTTTTTGACAAAGTAGTCACAGCATTATCTGCACAAAATTTCTCCACGATTCACCCACCTGATCTCCAATCTTTGCCTTTCAACCCGAATGCCCAATAGAGAACGTCATCCCATCGTTCGTTGTTGATTCGAAACATGGTGAGTCTGTTGGCTCATCAAACAAGTCTCTCGTCATTACCTGCAACCCACCAGCCCCTCCACACAATTACCACTGATGCCCAGACGACGACGACAACACATTCTTTCAACTTGTCTGCTCTAAAACAATTCCAATACTCCATTGGACCCAAATTCAACAGAGCCCCAAATCAAAATTCCCTGTACTCCCATGGACCCAAATTTATCAAAATCCCAAAACAGAACCAGATTATATGCATGGCTCATCCGAGGAGAGTCAAGATGGTTGCACAGCAAATCAGGAGGGAGTTAGCAGATATGCTTTTGAAGGACAAGGTCTTGCAGCAGGCCATTCTTCCAGAGACTGCACTCGGAGCAGACAAGTACTTATCTTCACTAACAACAATAAGTGATGCTGAGGTCTCTGGAGACCAACAGGTATGTAAATACTGCTCATTGTTGTTAATGTATAAATGTTGTGTGAGATTGCGCGCTTCGCATGCGCGCGAGAGAGACACGCACATATGTGTGCGCGTGAATGCAATCCCATACACAACACGCATACATATAATGTACAATTTTATGTGAGAAGATGGGTTTATGTAAGTGTCGTGTGTTTGGGAGGCGTGGTGTGTTTTTATTATTATTCTCAGGAATTGCTTCAGTAAACATGCCCAAGGGAGTGCAATGCAAAGAGTGGACTTCGTTCCACTTAAGTGCTAGGTTCAAGGGGTATTTATACTGTTAAAATTGTCCAAGACTTGTACCCAACTTCATCCCTTTGAAACTAAGCCCTATGAAACTCATCCTTTTGAAACTGAGAATTGAACTCAGGTGAACAACCTAACACTCCAACCAGCTTATCAGTGAACCAATGCCCTGATGGCAATTTTGTGTTTTTTCCGACCTAGTTGGTACACACTCATGTGCCGAATTTGCGGTTTAATACTTGACTGACATTATGAAATTAGAACCAATCACCTGGAAGGAGGCACCCAAAGGTTTGGCAACTAGCCCAAGCCCTTTGGGTCATATGAATCGGGCTGTTTTGTGTATGTGTGGGTGCATGTGTGTAAATGCATATCTGTATATTCTTGTGTAATATGTGTGCATGTTGTCTAGCTATAATTACATTGATTATACAAGAACCCTAGAAAACTTGTGCAATTTTCTGTTTTTGGAGATTAATTTGTTAAATGTAATTTAAACGTAAATAATCCAGATAACTTTTGTTACATCAAACAATTTGCAGACAGTCACACCGAAAATTTCAGTGGCTCTTGGTCCTTGAGGTTTACCTTATCAGAAATAAATGGTTTACCTTATCCAAACAACAAAACTTGTTTTACATACTTGGTTTTCTGTTAGTTGTAAATGTGAGCTTCTTGGATATGCTTGACTCTATGAGATTGGGAACAGTGACCTGCTGGAGAGCAGACCAATTTTTGGCAACCAGTCTGAATTGTTTTGGTCAAATACATCGGATTTTAGGAACATACTACAACAGATAGTCACACATACATTAAAAAAAATGTATTGGGAACCTAAGCTACAGCAAAAATATGGCATTTTATAGAGGGTGACGTAAGATATGCAAAAAGATAATGCGGACATAATAATAAAGGAAATTTTGCAAATCTAAAGTAGTTCATAAGGAAAATCAATAAGGGAACTAAAACAAATTTAGGACTTATGATTTAAAAATATTTAAAACCTAATAGAAAAATACACATGTTAGTGTGGAATCATTGCCCCTTTGATTGGGAGTACTAGCTATTAATATAGTCAAGGGTTGAAACATGAAAAAATGTGTGTGTATGTATGTATAATTTCTAGGTTATTATTTGACTATGCCACAGTGAGATTGGATATGTACATACAATTGCAAACTATTCGCATAAAAGCATTTTTCTTATCATAAGATGAAGCTCAAAAAGAGGTCCAACTTCGATAAAGAGCAAAAAAGATTAACAGTGGAGAATGAGGAAGCCAAGAACACAGGCCTTAAATTGTACCATGCTCTGATATTATATGTAACGTGAATCTCGTTACGCTCTATGAATAGTGAAGTACAATAGGAAATATTTTTTTTCCTATTAACAAATAAGGAATTTACAACATCACCTAATTCATATCAATGCAAACACACATGACATCATAACTAGCATGTATACATGATCGTAATATAAACAAACTCTACAATATCATTGCGGAACGAATTTCAAACTATAATGCCAACCAATCTCTCATCATATTATCACCAACAATAATAATTTTTTTCATTATAAACCGCTTACTTCAATTATTAAAATCATACCGGGTATTACTCAGCTTCACTGAGATCGCCCTCGTTGTGCCGCTTTCCTCACTGCCGCCTTCTCGCTTTGCCGAATCGTGAGAAATCTCAACTTGCAATTCTGTTCAACGCTGGGTACTCTTTCTTCCCCCTTAGCCCCGAAATAAAGGGGCCAAGGCCAAGCAACGAGATAAAATAGCTGCCTCGAAGAAGCCTCAATCTACTGAAGCAAATACCCAATCACACCAGATAAACCTAACTCCTCACAAGCAACCCGGCTAAGCATAATTCGATAGCGTAATTACGTTTAACCGCTTCCTTTCTTCCTTCCTTCCTCCTTTTTTTTTTTTTTTATTAATTAATGATTATTCATAATTATTAATTAATTAATTTCGAGAATGACAACCCTAACGCTTCCACCGGCCCAAGTGCGTCACATACTCGTTCTCCAAAAAATTAATTCTTTTTAATTATTAAAAGACTCGATTCTCTCACTCTTCAAAATCGCTTCCTTAAATTACTCCTTAAATTACTCCTCTTAATCACTTCAAATTTCTTTTAAATTAATTCTTATATCACTCCTTAAATTCTCCTTAATTTATTCCTTAATCACCTAAATTAATTCCTTAATTTACCCTTTGATCATTCCTTAATTTCTCCAATTTACTCATTAATCATTCTTTAAATTACCCCTAAGTTTCTATAATTTTATTATTTAATCTCCGTTATTATTTTATTTTGTTTTTGAACCTAAAAGAAAGCAGCTCTTTTATTTTTTCCAATATATTTAAAATTTCTATCCTTTAATACTTCCCCACTTTAAAATTTTATTCCCTCTTTATCAATTAAAGGCCATGGTTTCACTCTAATTAAATTCTCTCGCTAATTTCTATCCCTTTACCTTATAAGGATCTTTAATTAACACCCAGGGTTTTTAGCCCTCCTAGGTTTATTTTTTGTAAAATCTTTCTTAGGGCTTGTCACATTTAACTCAGAGATGTTTTAAATTCTAGGTTTCAATCAAACAGTGGCTTACATTTTAATTAGGGGATTCATTCTAAGAATTCTATCTAAGCATTGTCTTAGGGTCATTTAAGTTTTCCTCATCATCATCCAAGCGACGGTTCTTCGTGGATGCACCGCTGCTCCAAGGGGTGCCACTCATTGTTTTACCTTTTTGTGCGACGCGTTCTCTTCAGTCAGACCCTTGCCCAGGGTGCCACTCGACTTGATCTAGATCAGAATCTATAACCCCCGAGCTGACCATCCTGAACTTTGGAGACTATGGCTTTGCTGGAATAAGGCTCCCTCGCCTATTATTGCTTCTGAATCATCACGTGAGTTTACTCATCGCTAGCCTCAGCCTCGTGGTATCGGGATCCCCTAACCAGGTAATTTAACCTGGCTCAATCGTGAGCGATCGTTTTAGTCACCACGCATCAGTGGGTCCTTCTCAACTAGGTAATCGCTAACTCCACAGCTCGAGCTACCTACCTGAGTGCTATCAGTCGTGGGCGGTGGTCACGACACACCTCTCCCTCAATCTCCGAACTCGCGGTGTGGCCCCTTTACTCCTATGAGTCCGGCCTGCTATCATCAGCCCGCATCATCAGTCCATCATGTCGACATGTCAACAACATATCATAAGATCAATAGCATAATATCATCAAATGAAACAATATCATCATAAACGAAATAACTCATATAACCCACTCCCCCATCAAACTGATTCCGCAAGGAGTTCCAATCATGCCTTTGCATCCTCAAGGTCCTAAACCCCGCACACTCAATGGAACCGGAAGTCAAGAACACCCATTCACTCTACCTCAAGGTAGTAAAACATCATGTCATATAACTTAACGCATCATAATGAAGGAAAAAGTTTTATCGTCATAAAAATCCAGATCACTTGCGAGCAAGTGTCCTCAAAGAATAAGTTTGGTAAGTGCGCCAGAGCGGGATGTTACAACCAAGGTCATACCAATGAACATATGGTAAGTGTTATTGTAATAATTTTCTCCTAGATGCAACCACTTAATCCATGGATTATGTTTACCTGACACATAAATATGGGGATACCCCTCAACCCATTTGTTCATAATCTCCATATGTCCATTCGTCTAAGGGTGATAACTAGTACTAGGAGTCAACTCTGTGCCGACCAATCTAAACAAATCTTCCCAAAATGCACTAAGAAATATGTTGTCCCGATCACTAATAATGAATTTAGGCAACCCATGGAGTCTAAACACTTCCCTAAAAAGAAGCTATGCCACCTGTTGTGCCTTATACTCTGATGAAATCACAAATAAGTGAGCGGACTTGGTCAATCTATCAACAACTATGTAAATGCAATCCCTGTCATGCACCTTCAGTAGACCCGTGATGAAATCTATCGACACACTCTCCAAGTTTTGTTCTGGAATGGGAAAAGGCAACAATAATCCTATTAGATGAGTATGTTATGAATTGTTCTACTGGAAAATCATGCATTCCCTCACATGTTGCAACACATTGTTCTTAAGGCCATTCCATGAGAACCTCTCTTTGATCCACCTATAGGGTTTGTAGTATCTAGGGTGCCCTGCCAATGGTGCATCATGAATAGCCCTCATAATCTTTTCCTTAAGTGTGGACTCCAGATTGACTAAATATATTCGGTCCTTGTAGAAGATAATGTCATCCACCATGGTATACATGTCATCCTAAATGTGACCATCCATCAACTCACAAACAAACTTATTCTTGGAATATTCTACCATAAGGTGGGACTTCCAATCAATTGAAATCTCTATAATGGAACATGCAGTGAGTTTCCTTGAAAGGGTGTCAACAATAATATTTTTCTTTCCCTTCACACATTCGATGTCAAAATTGTAAGCTTGTATCTTGTTGACCCACTTCTATTGTCTCTCATTCAGATCCTTGTGTTCCAAGAAATACCGTAGGCTATTGTGGTCAATCCTAACCACAAATCTTCCACCTACCAAATATTGTCTGAATTTCGCCAAGGCATGCATAATGGCAAGCATCTCCTTGGCGTAGATGGAATAGAGTCTATTTGGTCCCCTGAGCTTCTGATTCTCAAATGAAATCAAATGTTTGTTTTTCATCAAGACAACTCTTATACCCTCCCTTAAAGAATCACACTAAAGCACAAAGGGCTGAGTGAAATCAGGAAGTGTCAACACTAGACAAGTGTTGATCACCTCCTTGAATTACTTTGGGTGCCTGTAAGGAGTAGTTATCACCAGTTTGGCCCCTTCTTCTAACTCAATGGTGTGCTCGAAGCCTCTGCCAGGAGGTATCCCAGGAGGAATCTCTCCAAAGATCTGGTCATGTTTGTTCAACAATCATTGAATGTCTACATGATAAGGTGAGCTACTATCCTAAGGATTTTTAGACATAATCATACACTTTATTGCACAAGCTACATCTACATGCCTGAATGTTCTTTCCATCTGCTTGGATGAAACAATCTTAGGAGTACCAATGTCCATACCCCTCATAACCACTTTCTTAGCATCTGCTACCCTGAATTCTTGCTCCATTGTTTGGTATTTATGAGAATGTTTTCCCAGGGAATAAATCCACTTTCCAGTTCAACTACATAAAATTCATTTGTCACAGTGTACTTTCTGAATGCCACATATAATCACGAAACCTTATATGTTCATGTCATATTATACCCATCAACTGCCACTACTTTAAATCCCTCAAAGTTTTCTCCGGAATGCCTCTCCTAGCCACCAAAGTTGATTCAATGAAGTTGTGGGTTACCCCACCATCAATAAAAATTGTGACACATTGTCCCTGTATTACTCCACAGATTCTGAAAGAATTAAATCTAGGAACACCTGATAGAGTGGCAATAGTCCCACCCTTAACCTCCTCACGTTGTTTCTCATCACCGGGATTGTTGTGATCTCTACCCTGAGCTTTTCCAATGTCCTCCTCCCCATCACTATCTGAAACCACCTCTATGTAATGCACCTTACCCTTACCCATGCACCTGTGACTAGGTTCCCAAGGCTTCTTACAACTGGAACAAAGTTTCTTTACCCTTACCCATGCACCTGTGACTAGGTTCACAAGGATCCTTACAACTGGAACAAAGTTTCTTTCTTCTCAATTGTTTACAAGTATCATCATCCAACTTATCTTTCCCAAGGCACTCCTTTTGGAAGGGTTTCTTGTCTTTTCTTTTCTGAGGAAGAAAAGTTTTAGAAGGAAATTTATTCTTTGGGATTGAGCTATCGATGTTTTGTTCTCTATTGATAGTATCATGTAGAGACGTGGGTTTGAAGGCCTTAATCCAACCACACAGGGGCGCAGATAGCCCTCCAATGAAAAGAATAATCAACTTGTGCTCTGACACATCCATCACCATGACCATGATCCTATGAAACTCTTAAATGTAAGATCCATTGTCCCAATGTGCTTGAGTTGTGCCATCTCCTTGAAATGCAACTCTAGGTCCTTCTTATCAAATCGATCAATAATCCTCTGTGTGAAGTCCAGGTATGAGGTAAAACTAGCATTCCCCAATGTGACTAACCCATGGAACCACCACTCATGAGCCTCTCCATCCAAATGCAATGTAGCATTAATGACGACCTCTATCTCCAACATAGGATTGAGTTGGAAATATGTGTCCAACTTCTGAACCCAAGCTCTGGTAGTGCATTTGTATGAGCCATCAAAGGAAGGGATAGACAATTTCCCAACCTTCCGTTGAAGATCCAGATTATGTGGGTCCTTGTTGTAATCCCTTGGCCTATTCCTATACTTGATGGTACAAAAATCTTGTAAGGATATAACTGTATGAAATTCCTTGCCAAGAGTTTGATACTCCCTCAAACAATCAATAAACCCTTCACCTTCTCCTTGTTGTCCCTGATTTACAACTTGTTGTCCTTCCGAGAATTGAGGTAAGAGAGGTCTACGAGTCACTCTACTAATTGTCTAATTGTTATTATGTGTAGGGGTATGAGTGTTTCTCCCTTCAACATGGTTCCCATTGGGTCCATTAGTCCCTCTTGAACCATTATTTCCAACATTGTTTTGGTTCCCTTGATTGTTTGTTATAAATTGGGTGAGAAGTTGAACCAACTATTGTTTCCCCCTTGCAAGGTCATTCAAAATACTCATAGTGCTACCCTATGACGGTTCATTCATGTCCCCCGTGTTTTCCTCTTCATCTGACTCCGAGTTAAATATGTTATCATCCCCTCTCTGCCTTCTACTCTTGTATGTGATGTATTCCATGTCATCCTGATATGTTAAAAATCACACAACCATAGATGATTTTAGGGGCAAAATTTCGCTCATGGGCAAAATTAAAGGGCCTCCAAATTTTTATTGGGCGATTTTTTTGTATTGTAGTGGTTTTTTTTTAAGTTTTATTAGTCGCCCCCTATTTATTTAAAAAAACAAATATGTGTAAAGGGTTAGACCATGGTTTATTTACCATGAAGAAGGAAAAAAATAATCTTCGCTCACTAAAATTTGGGCTACAACCTTCCATTCGCCCCGATTTTCAGGTATGAGGATTTCTGGAAGAAATTTCGTCCTCCCCATTTGGTAGAAATCGGTAAATCAGATTTTTTGCATTCATTTAACCCAATTTTATGTTATGGTTATCTAAATGCGAAGCTGAAAGAAAATTCCTATGCAAAACTTAAATCTCATTTCATTCTATATCAACAGTTGGATATATGCTCTCGTCGAAGCAGGATTCGCTTACAAGGACTTCCAAAAGTGGATTGGAAGAGTGCCTAGAAACCCATTTTTCAGAGGTTTTCGGAGGTAAGACCAGAAAAAATTATGAAATCCTTGATTGCATTCCAGAATCCATGTCCATTTGGGGTTTCTCTTTTGGTTCTTTAAATATTTGTTTTGTCTTTTCAGTGGGTTTTTAGAGATTTAAATGAATGAAAAAATCATTAGAGAATGCACCCAAAATTTCTTTTTAAAACAAGATATTGGACATTTGGTTTAAAATAGATCTACAACATCGATTTAAAACACTAACAACACTATTGTTGGTAGGTAAAAAAACCTGCAGTAATTATGTTTACCCCTTGTACTAGTCATTGCGTATGGCTGTGAAAGATGCTTGAAGGAGGATGACTGTAATAATTCTCCATATCTTTGTATTTATATTTTATACTAATTATTCTTGAAACAATTATATATTGGCCTTAAGAACATGTACACAGGTCAGATCCAAACCAGAGACAAAAGACAACTCCAAACCAATGCCAAAAGAGGTCAGTTGTCCTATCTTTAGTTTGACAAGTCTTGATCCAAATGTAAACAACAATGGACATCTTATGGAACTGGAACATTTCCTTATCATCTCATGCAAGCAAGTTCCACGTGGAGGTTAATACCTCCCGCAGCTACCGTAACATCAACAGGAAGATCCCATCATGCCCTACCCCTAGAATAGTTCAAAGAAAGGAAATGAGAGACCTCCTTCCAAACCTCATGTATTTTCTTTAAGAAAAAGGAACCATGTAACCTAAAGTGATGTGGAGATCCAATAATATCACACACAACAAACTATTTTGATTTCTGTCAACCTAACTATTGTGCAATATCTTATATGTAAGAAGGGTTTTCCAAGGATCTTCCCCTTCAAGACAATGAATGAACCCCTGGGCTGAAAGAATCTTTCCCTGAGTGCAGATGTTGATGAGTCCAAGAGCACCATCTTATTTCAACATAGTGCATAGACTCTAAGGTTCCATTAACAATCCCCCCTCATTTACACAGTTCATGAAAAGTGCCTCATACAACTTTATAAATTGACATCTAGTTAGAAACCAATAGGATGAGTATCAAACATGTCCAACTTGTAGGATCTTAGAGATAATAATAGGTTTACCATTAAATGGGAAACCTTCTTCTTGTCAAGGAACCTCACTCTTCCTCTTATGAAAGTCATTTTGGGATTCATAACATGGTATTTCTATTAGCCATCCATGTGAAAGCAAGTGAAATACAATGTTACCCCTCAATTTTACATCAGGGTAGCCATATTTTTTCCCCAGATCGTCCTAGCATCTGAGTTGATATTTTTCACATTTTGAGCCCTGTATTTTGTTAACTCTCCACAACTGTCCCAAGGCTGAAAGGAAATCGACGGAGGTAACCTCAAACCAAGATTTTAGTCTGGCAGCTAGCACTGCCAAACTAGAGAGGGCTCTCTCTATGAAAATATCACAGCCAAGGATTGACTGGAAATAGAATGGATATTAGGTTAGATATATAGGCTCAACGGTTTAAAGGTTTGATGTTTGATGGATGGGACTTGACTTAGGGAGCTAGGCTTGAAAAATCTGCTAAGATTATCAGAGTAAAAATTATAGTGGGGATAAAGGGGAAAGGTAGGTAAGATTTAATGGCCTTTTTGGATTTATCGTTGTAGTTTAGGATGAACAGATAGATTAGGAACAAGCATAGGGGCATGAATTTGTTCCTCAAGAAGAAAATAGACACAACATCGTCATCTTATCAGAAACAGGGCATGTATTCCTCGTGAATCCTGCTTAAAACCTTTAAATATAATGAGTGAAAGCAATAGATATGGAATGGTAAAAATAAAGCATTCAATGAAGTGATTTACATAAGAAAAGCATAACCATACAAGCTCACCACATGAATTCCTAAATTTAAGCTACAACTTTTTTCTGTATTAAATTGGCAATATGAAAATACACTAGCTCAATGTCATAGACTCCAACCTCTATTCTCTATGAGAAATAGATACATATAGACATGAAAACAACATCCCCCACTCTCAGGGGTCGAATCCTCTAAACTAGGAACTGAATGCATGATTTTCTCCAACAAAATCTAAAGTTTAGGGAGGTTACAACTAATCCATGTTTTTACTCAAACTAATACATTTGACTTTTTAGACACCCAAAACTCATGTATTCGACCTCCACTACCTTAAATGCTATCAATTACATCATATTACATTCATTCACATCATTGGTAACTTCATTTTTACCATAAGATAACAAAAAACTGATTTTCTGGCATAAAGGTAGCGAAATTGTGATAAAGGTAGTGTTATATTCTATAGCCAATTTGATGATGCTCCCATGCTCAATTTTGGCTCTGAAAACTGTTGTGGATAGGTGAGTGTGTCTCCTAGCCATATGAAGTAGTTTCCTTGCAAAATACATTCTCTAATATCTTCAAAAACCAATTCTCCCAAAACTAGTGCGATAAACGCAGTGAATCTCTGAAATGAGGGCAAAAAGTTGTTTTTAAGCTAGTTTTTTTTATCTTCCTGAGCAAACTAGAAGCTGATGTCTTAAGATAGGTATGAATATGATATGAATTCACAAAAACCTATCCAAAAAAAATATATATTTCATTACTTGGATGTTCTGAACACGCTGTGTTTATGCAGTCTGCAGAAATTGTCTAAAATTGCCAAAATTGCAAAATTGCCAAAACTTCTCCAAATTTATTCAAAATTGGTCCAGAGTTGCTCCATGAAAACCTGAGATGGTATGATATGCTATGAGGGAAGAATCAACAAGAAAATCCAACTTACTCTTCTCTTCTCTCTTGATTAGGGTTTCCTTAAGCTTTTTCCTCCCGAAATTCTGAAAAATAGGGTTCAATTATCCCTTTGAATATCTCAATCCGAGATAGTTGTGTAAAAAGTGAAAGAGTTTATTGTATATGAAGATGTTTTTGAGATAAACCTCTCTCAATTTCTTAAAATTATTCTCCAATTGTTCACAATATTCTCTGCAAAAAGCTGTCTAAAACAAGACTTTGCACAATCAGAAAAATAAGCTATGAAGATGTGAATGTATCTCTCATGCTGTAATACCTGTGTAAAATATGAAGTAGGTTATTTTACTTTGGTATGTCCTTATAAAAATATCCTTTGGTTTTCCCAAATTTATCTTCATTTGGTCAGAAACCTCTTTTGAAAATGATGACCAAAAACAGAGTCAAAAGCACAGTGTGATCTTATAGAACACTTTTGAGTGACTTTTCCTGATTATTACTCCCATTATGATGACCTAGGTGATGTCATGACTCTTTTATGACCCTTTTGATGACTTAACCTAATAATAACACCTAATGGATTATGAAACTGATGACTTGGACCTTTGAACCTCAAAGTATGATATGACCAAAAATGTTGACTGAGATGGTGATCAAGACATTGTACTGATGACTCATCACAAAGAGTGATGGCATGACCAAGATAAAAAATTTAACTATGAATATAATGGAAGTAGTAACATACCTAGACACACTAACCAGTGACCAAATTTTTATTTGAAACCCTAAAAATTTGTAGTAGGACCCTACCAAAACCTTGTAAAAGCACATTTGATCACTGGTGACTACTAGACTCTAACATATTCCATGATCAATTGTTACTTCACAAGGATCTGTGTGATGTATTATGATGAGCCAAAAGTTGTGGCAATGTATCTTATGTATTTTCAGTAGACCATGTAGCTTGATTTATCAATGAAAAAAATGTCATGATGAGGAACATTCTTGGAATGATCACAACCAAAATGATGCCCATGATTTGTTATATAACTCACATAACTGGTACTCAATATAGTTATTTTGATGGGAGCATGCTAAAGTTTCTCAGTGCAATAAGATTTCTGAGCTGCACCATCCTTTTTGTCTTAAAGATCTTCATGCTCCTCTGATCTGCAATAGTGATTGCAGAGGCCAAACCCATTCTTCTCTTCCTTAATGTAGGGATCAACGAATCTAATATATTTCCAATAAGTCTCATGACTCATATCATCCTTGGGTACATCCAGTATGGGACCATATTTCCTAGTCTTGTGCCCAGAGCCATCGTAGAGATTGTTGGTGCAATTCTGAGGGAATGGGGCCAAATGAATGTGGCCTTGTGTTGTTTTTTACAATGCATATTGCACATTTCTTCCAGCCATGTTTATTTCCATGCATATTTTCTGTCATCAATATGAATATCCTCTGTTTCTGAAATAAATTTAGTGTTTCTCATATTACCATGTATTTTGTTATGCATCATTGCAAACCAGGGTGACCAATTAGAAGTTGGAAAAAATAACCACAAGAATGGAATCTTGTCTCACAATAACGTATAACATCCTCCTTATTTGTATGAACATGGGGTCCTTCATGGCTCCTCTTAAAGGTTGGTACTGGGACACAACAATCCCTTCATAGAATGTTCTGCTCTGATACATGCTCATACTTGAAAAACCCTTCGCGCCCTTGGAACTTCCTTGTTTGGTGAACTAATTCGATAAAAATATCACATACTCCAAGAACCTCACATTTCTAAAGGCACACATGCTCATTCCCACAATTTTCCCTTATGATCACATGTCCTTTTACATCCCTTCATGGTATGACAATATATTTCATGGCAAGCATACCTATTGATCCAGGTGGATCATCTCAAAATTAGATAGATTTAAAGTATTCAAATGGAAAAGAAAAGTTTACAAAGTGGAAGAGCTCGTCAGCAGCTTTCAGGTGACGTTCGTTTCAGGAAAAACAACCTCCATGTGACAAAAATATGAGCAAGGAAAGTTTCGTAAAAAATGATTATAAATGAGTTAAAATGGTCAAAAATATGGTTAAAAATGGTTTGGAAAAAAAGGGGTGGTCAAAAACCTAGCCCTTGACCTTGCCAACACCGAGTCCCCTTGATATTAAAACCATGTCATAAAACCAAATGTTACCAAAAAAAAAAAAAACCAACCATATAATAATAACCCAAAACACATATGTTAAAAACATAACACATAACATATGTTATAAACGCGCCACATTATTTATACCATATGTCAAACCCAAAATGCGCGCATATATTAAAACCATATCATAAATCTAAATGTGATATATATAAACCATACCATATGTTAAAACATATGAAGTGTGCCCGAAATATATGTTAAAACTATACCGAATGCACCATATATTACACCAAAGTCGCGCGCATATATAAACCATATCATAGTCCAAATATGAAATAACATAAATCGCGCGCAACCATACATCAAATGTTAAAACAAACATATATCAAATCGCGCCAAGGGGGGAAAGCCTGTGGGTTTGACCCCGTGACTGCCGCCCCATTAACACTCCAACTACCAATGTGCCATCGCCATGGGACATTGCATGTAATGGCACAAAAACCTTAAAAATTGTCGAGATTTCAGAAGGCGCGTGGCCCATAGCGCGCACCCCCCAAAAACTATTGTTTTTTTTTATTTAAATGAGGTATGGGCACGAATCCCGAGGGAGAATGAGTTTTGATGCAGGCAGAGATAGGCATGCAGATCGAGGTGATGTTGCACAGTGACCGAAGTGAATTTGCACGTAGATCGAGGTGGTATTTGCACGTAGTTCGAGGTGGTACGGAATTGGCATGCACCCCGAGGTCGTACGGACTATACACTCAGGGCAGATTTGGGAATTGTGCCAAAAAGGGCATTCGGAGTCCAGTTTCTGAAATATATCGAGTTTATACTCAAAAGTCTTGATTTTTCACAAGGATTCCAGATCCAGCTTCAGTTTTTACATTCAGGCATCCAGACAAAAAATTTCTCACAGAACCTTCCGGATACATAGAAAGGTATCCATGTTTATACTTAAAAGTCTCAGAATTTCATCTTGCAGCTGTTGTTGAAGTCTGTTATTGTATATGACAGACAGAAATCAAAATTCACTTTGCAAGCATTTGAATACTTAATCTATCGGCCTTCCCATTTGGAAAGTGGCCCGGAGAGGTAGCCAAGAAGTCTGGTGAACTCTGTTACCAACTCTTGTTCATAGATAGTATGCTTACATGTTTATGTGCTTGATGAATGTTCTTTAATTTTTCATTCATAAAGATGGTTAACAATTAAAAAATTCACATGCAAGTAATGGTTAAAGATCAAGTAAAAATTTCAGATCACCTATCATGATCTCCAAACTCAATTGGGACGACGCTCTGAATTTGGCAACTGGTAAGGGACCATTTTTTTCTTCCACATATGTTGAGGAGAATTTCACTTGTGTGGAACCTCATTCCCAATATTAATAGAACAATACTTATTATAGTTGTATGACTTCTTAAATAAGTCACAAACTTCCCCATAGGTGTGGTTTCTCATTTTATAGTCATGGGGATCTTCATGCCCTGCCAAATCTTTACATTCCTCAACTCAATTATCTACTTCCTTCATGGTGCATAAGGTATATTTTTCTAAACATATGGCTACCCATGCAAGAATGAGAGGAGACATAGACTTTTTCATGCATACATCTCCAAAAGGATTCATAGAATTTACATTCACAAAAAAACATCATCTGCTTCATTTCTGCAATACCTACAACAACCTCTAACTATAATTTTTGCACCTCATCATAACTGGAAAAAATACAATGTGTTTTACAACAACCACTATTTAACTTTGTTTCACCTTCGATCTACCAATGCACCCAAAAATCTTTCGAAAATAGAGTGCCACCATTCACTATAATTTCCTTTCTTGGCAGATCTGGATGACACTCCATAGAAATGGTAAATTCATTGGAAGTACTATTTATAAAATGGGAAATGAAATGGAAGTATTGTTTTTGGCATGTGTCCAGAAATACCATTTCTGGCGTGGTTTCTTTTCATTAAGAAATTGATCAACTTCTATTTAGAATTGTGCAGAGGGTTTGATATTACTGCATTTACACGGGAACTTTGTGTGTGTGTGTGTGTATTTTCGATCGCACTATACCCTCATTGTAAAAGTTTTAAT
This sequence comes from Picea sitchensis, assembly GCA_010110895.2. Lineage (NCBI taxonomy): Eukaryota > Viridiplantae > Streptophyta > Pinopsida > Pinales > Pinaceae > Picea > Picea sitchensis. The sequence continues at coordinate 247,291 of SNQJ01S0007657.1, forward strand.
ATGTTCTACTTACTAATGATAATATTTTATTGCACCATCATTTGTCTACAACTCACTAATATCCCTCTTAAAGGTGTCAAACTTCCCTTCATAAATTTTCCTCTGCATATTGGACAACAAATAAGACCCTAGAATAATAGTAAAGAAGATGCCACAATTGCCATTTAGGAAGGGTCTTTGGTACATTCCTTACATGTGATTAGGTGTAAACTCACATGCTTGTAAACATTTCGATATAATTGTCATTTGAGTGGATAAACGTAGTGGATCGATGTAAAGTATAATCCAATGACCTCTCCAGCTTGTAGACCATTACCTCTCCTTTTACTGTCCAAAGTATCCTTCATTGTCATACAACTGCAGAATATTGATAGGATTGGTATAACAGTTTTTCTGGGCAACATTTCAACAGTTTCCTACCTCATATTTCTTATGCTAATGAATTGATTCTAGAAATAAGCTAAACACCCTCACATAGGTACATGTGTTTCTATCCTTCATTATTATCTCGAGGTTGATATTGTTGTTTGAAAGTGTTGTTTAAGTCTCAATTTGCATTTATATTGTATGTTGGTTAGGGTCACATTTTGTCATTGTTTAAAAATAATTATGGAATCTATCTATTTACTGCAAAAAACTTATGTCAAATGTTGTCATAAGTTAACTAGTAGTCTAAAGTAACATTTAGCTTCATAACTCGGCATATATATGAGAAGAGGCTTGATCGTTTAATTTTTTTCCATTTTATTTGATACATAACTATTGGTACCTTGTCCCGTTACTTTGATGTCTCATTAGTTTATGGCATAAATATGATAACAACTCTGAGATTTGATGAAAGATCTAGTTGTTGAATCAACACACACTTTGCAAACTCTACATTGGATATCATACTTTACACTTCCATATTTGTGTATTGCAACAACTAGTATTCATCTGTTGTAATATATCCAATAGAGATGGTTAATCACTGAAAACTAAGTCCAACTAGATCTGAAAATTAAGAGTTCTATGACAGCCTGTAGGGGGTATACATGCAAGTATAATTGAGCCTTTATTATTTCCAGAATACCTTGTATTTGGCGTAGGGTTTTGTATAGTGGGATAATTATTGCATTCAAGGTTAATTTATCATTTCTAACTTTGAAAATGAGGCCATAACAGACACACGCGCGCGCGCGCGCACACACACACACACACACACACACACACACACATATATATTCTTAAGAGAGGGATAACTCCTTCTGTTCTTATTTTTCTGATGAAAAGATTTAAATTTCCAAGGCATCAATGTGGTAATATTTCTAGATTCCTATTCTTGATATAAGAAAATTTATTGCTTTGGGTTTTAGGATATGCCCAATAACCCTAAGAATATTCCACATAGGTGTTATTTATGAACTGTATTTTCTCATTATAATTTCCTAAAATTGGCATTGACTTTCTTTAGTTGTTATACTGCAAATATGTAGCATTCCAATATGAAAGTTATAGAAAACCTAGTCATATCATTGTAATATACATGAGAGAACCATGCCTAATATTGGATGAAATTGCCATTTTATTTTTGTGGTCATTTCATAGTATTGTTAAGACACAAGTTGGATTTCATTGCTAGTATAAATTCATTGTTTGTGCAACATATGGACAGTTTGTTTCTCTGCAAACTTCATGAGAGTAAGTTGGTGCTTCATGAAACCAAACAAACTCTTTAAACTAATGAAATATGTTGGTCAAAATTACAATTTGCTACAATACTAAGAGTATTTTATGATATTTTGATGCTACCCTAGATCTTTGGTTTTAAATTGGTAAATAAAGGATATCATCAATCATGGGTTATCACAAGTGGTTTGACATGTGATCTGAATGACAAACACATTGAGCTTGTGCATTTATTTGTTGCCTCATTTATATCATTGTTTGAGGTGTCTTGATATAATTGTTTGTTTGTACATCTTTTGTTGATACAATATACACAGTCCAAGATTTGACATATTTACAAACAATTATAGTATATGATTCATTGTATACTTTGAAAATAATGATGATAATGCTTTGAATGTTGGCATAAATTCTAGATATTGAACACTTCTTGAAATTTAGCTACAATAAATTGTGATAAAAGATAATATTGCAACAATATTTTGCATTTTTAATAAGGGGGAATATTACAAAAATCAAACTTACAATGAAACCTTCAAAGAGAGTATAAAGAGTATGAGAGAATACAATGTCAAATATGAGAGAAATGACTTAGAAAAATAAATTTTCTATCTTCAAGAAGAGCCACACATCAATGGATGTTTCCTTGAAGGAGGGAAATGATTCGCAGTTGTGCAATCTTCTAGCATGTCTGGCAAAAGGGAACTCCCAGAAGATGAGTATCACTATCTCAGTCTTACCATAATTAGAGCATTTATCATTTGTTAATCCACTTCTGACAAGTCTGAATTTTGTGGGAAATCTTGGTTACAAGACCAACCACATGAAGACATCGAGTTTGTAAAATGTCCTATGTAACTTCATATTGTTCAATCTAGTTATCCAATGGAATTTTCTACTTTAGGAGCCCCACCTTTTCATTAGAATGGGAGAAAATTGGATCTTCATATGCATAATAGAATAAAGTTGCCTATTGTCATAATTGAAAATATGTTTATTTCAAGTTCATAGCTAATATCTCTAGACAGGTCTACAAAAATCACCATTCATTTTGTATAAGGCCTCAACTTCAATGAGTGACTAAAGATATTCGATCATAACTGTATAAAAAGTCAAAATTCTCGTTGACTGAGCAATGAACCTCTAATCTACCTATTCATATCTGTTTGAATCCCAAATATTAGGCCATAGAAGAATTCCCTTCTTGCTCAATCTTTTGGTCTAGAAGTGAGGGATATCATAAATGCATTGTGCTCAAGTCTTCCAGGTCCAAATAAGATGGGAAGGAATATCCCATCCTTCCCTACCCCCAAAATAGTTCCAAGAAATGAAATGAGGGACCTCCTGCCAAGCCTCCTGTATTTTCTTTAAGAAAAAGGAACCCTGTACCCTAAAGTGATGTGGAGATCTAGTAACATCGCATACAAAAAACTGATCTTTATTTCTGTCAATGTGACTATTGTGCATGATCCTATATGTAAGAAGGGTTTTCCAAGGATATTCCCCTTCAAGACCATGGTGATCCCTGAAGATGTAGTTTATGAAGATCTACCAACCATGCCCATGGAGAATCTGGAAATAAAAAGTTTCTAAGTGACATGGAATACCTCATATCAAGGAAGATATTATCCTATCTAACAAAAAGAATGATCCTATTTTCAATAATCAATCACTATCATAGTCAAAGAAACAACAAAATCAAAATGTGAATAGCATCATAAACTTACAAAGAGAAGAAGCACAACCTTGCATCTAATAACAAACTGATAAACAAGTCTATGAGTGAAGAAATAAGATGAGGCAACAATACCCGCAAGCCCTTCTAGGGAGGAGAACTAAGGGGGGGGTAGGGAATTGATAAAATTTGTAAATGTTAAAGGAATTAACAACATTGTTGGGGTTTTATGTTCCCTTGATATTAGTATTGTAGTGATGGGAAAAGGGTTTACTTCTAGCATCCATTTCAAGCAATACTTTCCTCTTAGAAAATGGCAACCATCTAGAAGGATTGTGCCAAAGAAAACCATAAGAACTTAGAGATGTGATCCAAAAGTACCTGTGAAAATATTTGGTCATACAGTTTTCCATACCATTGAGGATAGAGGCTCGGGGGTTGATTCCCTTCCATATATAACGTGGAAGAAGATGGGTTATCCAAGGTTGTTAAGAGCCAATGTCTCGATTCCACTTAGTAAATCAAAAAAAAAAATTAGACCACCAGAAACTATGAATAATGTCACAATGTAGGGAGAAGGTATAGAGGTTTTGCAAAATTTACAAGAATGAGAATACATATCATTTCTGCCTTATATAAATCATTGTTGGCTAGGAAGACATCATATGTCACATATGCCATACAGATATTGGATGAAAAGGACCTTCACTTTAATGAGACAAGGGAGCTCTGTGATCCTGCTGTTAGACGGTGGAATTGAAATTGACATTATTAAAAATGAGGATGTTTCATACATAATGACAATATCTTCATGGAACAAAACCAACTATGTTTGGGCTTAACATTCAATTGCAGTAGAGATAGTTTGTAGAAGTAGAATAATAGAACCGTGGATATTGTCCCATAGGATTGAGCTTTGGAAGCAGGTACTACTACACTTTTGACAAATTGGCTATAGGAATCCTATGAATCTACCCCAAGTGTGAGAAGTTTTTATATTGGAGTTAAACTAGATGATGGTGTATTTTTAGAAGAAAAATTGGATAACTCCCTAGCAAATTTCTTTGTGTTATTTCTTGGACCTTATTGAACAGGATGGATAGGGTTCTTAGGGGAAACCAAGATGGAGCTCCCTTTTCAATATAAGCATCCTCTCCTCATAATGCCTCTTCCTTTTCCTCCCATTCCTCTAATTTTCTCATGGCTAGAGAAATACTAGGGTTTAGTAGTTGAGATTAAGAAATGGACACATGTCGCCCAAGGACACCAAGGCAACACACATCACCTCTACACACTATCCAAGAAAATGAAAAAAAAAAGGCATATATATAGAGACTTAATATTACATGATTACAATGTCCATCCCTTCCTATAGAGGTAGGGACAACAAACTTCCCATCAACTCTTACTCACGGGTCCATATAAACAACTATAAACATCCTTCAACATTTCTAGCAAAATAAGATAGTTCAAAGGTTGTATGTGTATTGGATATTCTCTTGTTGTGTCTATTTTTGTTCAAGTATATCAATATATTAATGATTTCCACATAAGTGGTTCAAGTGCTTAATAAATTTGTTATTACTTTTTGCAACATTAAAACATAAGTTTGACTCAGTAATAGTTTCCACACAAAGCATGAACAATTTCTCTTAATTAAGGTATCTTTATTTAAATATCCTATAGAAGGGGAACAATGAATTGAAAATATTTTACACCAAGCGAATCCCTACATGCCATTGGTGTGATATACAAATCTCTAGTGTCATTGGTGTGGGGTATACAAAGCTCTAAATGTCATTGGTGGGGTATACTAAGCCTTTTGACGGAACTCGGTCAATTTTTTTCTGATAGTAAGCCTTTTAATGGAAGTTGGGGAACCCTTTAGTGGAAATTATAAGCACATCCCTACAGGGGATTGGAATCCTGACCATTGAACCCACAACCCCCTCAGAAAATCATAATTGTTTTAAAAGTGAATAGGTGAACCCTGACAAACACAACCCCCGACGCTTGCAACATTGTTTGGAGGAGGGACAAACTATGTTTATTTTCCAAACATGTAAAATGAGTATATTGCAATTTAATGAACATATTTTCCTATTATTATATATGGTTTTATACTTTATCAAAAAATTCACCAAGACTTCATAACGTTTTATATTTTAGTAAAAGATTTGCCATGATTTTACAAGATTTTATAATTCAGTGAAAGATTCGCCAGGATTTTACAAGATTTTATAATTCAATGAAATATTCGCCAAGATTTTACAATATTATGTAATTGACTAAAAGATTCGCTAAAAAATTATATATACATATTACATTATTGATAAAATAGCCTTCAATTATTCCTATGTATCATAGGGATTTACCCATTTATTATACATATAAATTTAGAGGGGTTCTTAAAATCACCCCTGCACACATCTCGCATGCTGACAGGAATACCAACTCTAATACCACTGTAAAATCCCATTCCTTGACTATTGATATGTTTTTGTGTTTGTTTAATTTCATATCACTTCCTCAGAGCAATTTCACAATAGATCCACAATAGTTTTGCCTCACAAAGGGGTTTTTATTGTACTCAACATAAAAAAGCAGGGATTATATTTAATTGCAAAGGATAACAATTTTATTCAAGTTGTAATAGTAGAAATAAAACTCAACAATTGCAATCATATTTATTTACTCTTTCTAACTTGTAAATAAATACGCTTTGGGTCGTAATTACTATATAGGAATGACCCCTATTAGACACCACAATCTGAAGATTCTTTGGCATGGTTCAAGGAGGAAATCTTGGATGAATAATGGCAGCTCGAACCCCTTCAAAAATACATTAATAGTCAACGACCCTTGCACAACATTTAGTTGCAGCGCCCTAGATATTGAGGCGGTCCCCTTTTAGATGTCAAGAACTGCTAAAAATGGCCACATCCCAAGATAAAAGCAACTGATAAATGTGAGTAGCAGATCACCCTCTGTAATTATGCCCAACACTCTTCTCATGGAAGACTTGGTGATGATAATGAATGGTGATAGGGAATAAATTGAAGATGTGTCCCCTCTAAATCACTCACGACCCCTTCTATTTCCCATGAATTGGAAAACCTGAGGCACCTTCCTTCTTCCACAAGAATCCTTGTGAAAGATCTTAGTGATATCTCCAACTTTACTAGCTAGGGTGGATTAGTCACACCACCAAACCCAATCGCTCAAGGGTTTTAGTCCCAGATCAAAAAAGCTTCAAGAGCTCTCCAAATCGATTTTGAGAAAAATAATTATGAATGAGGAGAATGAACTCCAATTGCACTTTTTATACCCTTTGCATTTTCCACTCTAATAATTAATTATAAAGTAACTTTATAGGTCTCCCTTTAATATTTCACCAAAGTCACTTTATATCGCCTTTTAATTTAATGATTCAATATCACCTTCAAATGTTGTTTTTTCGCCAGATAACATTAAATAATTAAATTAGTTAATTTCCTTGTGCTGACTATAGCCTACGAGAATTAAATAGTCTATTGAGTCCTCCTAGAGTGATCACTATGAAAGGGACATTACACATTTAAGGAATAGGGAGGGGTTTTAAATCCCCATTGATCTTTATTTCTCCTTTTCTTAGGTTAGATCCTTCCTTTGCTTGTTAGTCTACAATCGTGTAGAGGTCTTGCTTGATGTGGTACAAAGAGAAGCTTTCAAATTTGTGAAAAATAACAATGATATGTGAGAGAACACCCATATAAATGTTTCCTCTTGCAATGTTTTGTTTGACGAGAACCCTTATTAGGATCATTGAGTCTCCATATATGTTAATTCTTCGAATTCCATTTGAAAGAGCCAACTTAGTTCTTTCAAAAATAGAGAAATCATATGCCTCATTATTGGTCATTATACCAAGACCCCATGTGATTTAGGTGGATATCGGTGTCCACCCACCTTTTCCAACTAGCTCAAAATAGTTTTCTGGCAATTTTGGTAATTTACTATTTTTAGAAGTTTTTAACTTCCTGGGGACATTTTGAGGGCCTAAATGAAGGTTTCTCGAGATTAAGGTTCTTAATAATAATGAAAGGCTCTGATTGAGCCCCCAAAATTAATCTCCTCGACGATTCCTTTCCAACGAGCTATCATTCGACCCAAACAGATATTGTATGCCAAAGTTACGCCCCTGGGAAGTTGATACACCAAACTACCCAAAACAGGGTCCACAAAATTGTTGGCTTTTCATATTCCGAGGTTAGGGTTTTGGATTTTCTTTATGATAAAAATTCCTTTGGAGCCTCATTGTAAAATCATCTTCTTGTGAATGCGAGTATCCATCACATCTATTCTCATAGATAAGTTGCCCCCATTCTAGCGAGTCTACCAATAATAATGAAAGGCTTTGATTGAGCCCCCAAAATTGATCTCCTCGACGATTCCTTTCCAACGAGCTATCATTCGACCCAAACAAAGATCGTATGCCAAAGTTACGCCCCCGGGAAGTTGATACACCAAACTACCCAAAACAGAGTCCACAAAATTGTTGGCTTTTCATGTTCCGGGGTTAGGGTTTTGGATTTTCTTTATGATGAAAATTCCTTTGGAGCCTCATTGTAAAATCATCTTCTTGTGAATGCGAGTATCCATCACATCTATTCTCATAGATAAGTTGCCACCATTCTAGCAAGTCTTTCACTCTGTATTTTTACAGTCTTTGTACATTTTCGCTCATTAATAGAAAATTGTGCATTACTGTATCTCTATGTTTATGGATGCATCTCTGATAAATTTCAATTATATTATTGGATATCCGAGATATCTTTGTACATTTCTTTATTATATCTTCGGTCTCATTTCGTGCCGAAAATAATCTGGATCAGTGGTATCAAAGTAGGCTGCTCTTGATCATTTTTCAGTGTATGTCCCTGACAAGGTCTGAGTATAGCAAGTTGGGTCTCGAGCTTGTCTCTCTTGAGGACAATCGCTCTCGCATGCCCAAGAAACCCTCCATGGTGGAAGAAAAGAAAAACAAAAAAACAGACAATTCTATTAATCTGTTACTTGAGCAAGCTCTCATGCGACAGAGGGATGAAATGATGGAGAATTTTTCCCACATCCTTCAATGCCTGTTGATAGCAGCATACACATCTTCATCAAGCAACCACTTTGGAGGCACCTCGCCTTTAAAGGTACAAGTCAATTTTGATATTCCTATATTTGAAGGTCAGATAGATGCGGATGCCCTAGACAAATGGTTAAATCTGTTAGAAGGTTATTTCTTTGTTCACAATTTTTTCGACAGAGAAAAGATCACCTTCACACTCCTTAAAGATCTCCCTCATGTCAAGCATTGGTGGGAAACCTACTGGGAGAAAAGTTCCATAGAGTATTCTCGAATATATAGGGTCGAGCCCACTTGGTATTTTTTTTTGGGTGCAGTTAAGGAACAATATTACCCTGTTGGAAACTATGAAGACCAGTACATGAGATGGACCACATTGCAGCAAGAGAGAGGCCAAGCAGTGCCAGAGTTCACCAATACCTTCCATACCTTGCGCAACAAGTTGGGTATCAAAGACTCCGAGTGATATTTGGTTCTGAAAAACCCCGGGGCTCTACACAGATACATCCAAACTGAAATGGATTTTTTGGATATCTCATCACTCGGTGTTGCGTATGTTGTTAAAATCAAGCAGAAATTTAGGCACCAGAACAAACAAGAGTTTGGATCTGCAAATCCAAAACAAGCAAAGTATGACAAAGACGACCCTAACAAACAACTTCCTAAAAACCTGTCTAAGCCATGGGAAAAGAAGGGTCATGGGAAGATGAAGAAGGACACCAGAAAATGGTGTGATTTCCACAAACGCCCCTGGAACAACACCAAGGAATGTCGCTCAAAATAGTTATTGGTGGCCGAGATCAAAGACAAGGAGTCGAACCTTGATTCAAAATCTGATTCATAAAATAATGATAGAAGAAAGATCATCAATGTAGATCCCATTGTTATTGTGGCAACCATGATAATTCAACCAGAAGAACCCACGGATCTTGAAGAGGAGGAGCACCTTTTTCATTCATATATGTGGGTGAAGGGGACCCCTCTGCATTTTATTGTTGATAGCAGAAGCCAAAAGAACCTCATCTCAACAGAGGTCGTCAAATAGTTGGGATTGTCGACAACACCACACCCGCATCCATACAACATCGGGTGGCTTTGCCAGGGATGACATCTTCGTGTCACCCAACCATGAAGATTGTCATACGACATCCATCCTTTCAAGGATGAGGTGTTATGTGATGTGTCCCCATTGGATTTTTGTGATGTTTTCTTGGGCCAGCCATATATGTGGAAGCGCCATGCTATCTCTGAGTCTCGACACTGTAGTGTCATTTTTACTCTAGAGGGTCATCTCTACAGGATACCAGAGGTAGTTCCAACAACTTTCCCACCTAAACAATGTCGCAAGGTAGTATCTCATACTACAAAATTCAGCTTCTTCACAATCTGTTCAAAAGGTGAACAAAAGGATACTGCATCCACTACAGCCTCGGCCTAAGCACATTTTATCCAACAGAAGCAGGTTGACAAGGTTGCAACAAAGCACAAAGATTCATTCTACACACATTCATCTCATGTATCTAGACTTAAAAAGGTCCAACCCTTCCAGCCACAGGTTCATAACAACCTTCAACAAGCTAAGCAACACAACTTCTCCAACAAGGCAAGCAGCTCATCAAGATGAAGATTCAACAAACACTTTTCCCTCTGCCCCGGTCACTCAACACCATGGATACCATTGCTTCCCAAGGACAGAGGATTGATCCAAGTGGATATCGGTGACCACCCACCTTTTCCAACTAGCTCAAAGCAGTTTTCTGGCACGTTGGTAATTTACTATTTTTAGCATTTTTTAACTTCCAGGGCCATTTTGATGGCCTAAATGAAGGTTTCGCGGGATAGCGATTCTCAATAATATTTGAAGGCTCCAATTGATCCCCCACAATGAATCTCCTCGACGATGCATTTCCAACAAGCTATCGTGCGCCCCAAACAGAGGTCGTATGCTAAAGTTACGCCCTCGGGAAGTTGATACACCAAACTACCCAAAACGGGGTCCACAAAATTGTTGGCTTGTCATCTTCCGAGGTTAGGGTTTTGGATTTTCTTTATGATAAAAAGGCATTTGGAGCCTCATTTTAAAATCATCTTCTTGCGAATGCGAGCAGCCATCACATCTCTTCTCAGAGATAAGCTGCCACCATTCTAACGAGTCTTTCACTCTGTATTTTTACAGTCTTTGTACATTTTCGTTCATCAATAGAAAATTGTGTATTACTGTATCTCTGTGTTTATGGTTTCATCTCTAATACATTTCTATTATATTATTGGATATCTGAGATATCTCTATACATTTCTTTATTATATCTTTGCTCTCATTTCGTGCCAAAAATAATATGGATCAGTGGTATCAGAGAAGGCTGCTCTTGATCGTTTTTCAGTGCATGTCCCCGACAAGGTCTAAGCATAGCAAGTTGGGTCTCGAGCTTGTCTCTCTTGAATACAATCGCTCTCGCACGCCCAAGAAACCCTCCATGGCAGAAGAAAATAAAAACAACAGAGCAGACGATTCTATCAATCTGTTGCTTGAGCAAACTCTCACGTGATAGAGGGACGAAATGATGGAGAATTTTTCCCACATCCTTCAAAACTTGTCGATAGCAGCAGGCACATCTTCATCAAGCAGCCACTTTGGAGGCACCTCACCTTTCAAGGTACAAGTCAAATTTGATAATTCCTATATTTGAAGGTTAGAATATATGTGGATGCCCTAGACAAATGGTTAAATTTGTTAGAAGGTTATTTCCTTGTTCACAATTTTTCCAACAAAGAAAAGATCACCTTCACACTCCTTAAATATCTCCCCCATGTCAAGCATTGGTGGGAAACCTACTGGGAGAAAATTTCCACATAGGATTCTCGAATATATGGGGCCGAGCCCACTTGGTATTTTTTTGTGGATGCAGTTAAGGAACAATATTACCCTGTTGGAAACTATTAACACCAATACATGAGATGGACCACACTACGACTAGAGAGGGGCCAAGTAGTGTCAGATTTCACCAATACCTTCCATACTTTGCGCACCAAGATGGGTATCAAAGACTCTGAGTGACATTTGGTTCTGAAATATCGCGGGGCTCTACATAGATACATCCAAACTGAAATGGATTTTCTGGATATCTCATCACTTCGTGTTGCGTATCGATATGTTGTTAAAATCGAGCACAAATTTAGGCACAAGAACAAATGGGAATTTGGATATGCAAATCACAACAACCAAAGTATGAGAAAGATGAACCTAACAAACAGCTTCCTAAAAACAAGTCTAAGCCACGGGAAGACGAAGAAGGACGCCGAAAAAATGGTGCGATTTCCACAAAAAGCCACTGGCACAACACCGATGAATGTCGCTCAAAATAGTCATTGGTGGTTGAGATCAAAGACAAGGATCTGAACCCTAATTTAGAGTCTGATTCAGAAAATACTGATAGAATAAAGATCATCGACGCAGATCCCACTATTATTTTCACGACCGCAACAATTCAACCAGACAAACCCACAGATCCCAAAGAGGGGGAGCACCTTTTTCATTCACAAATGTGGGTGAAGGGGACCCCACTGCATTTTATTGTTGATAGCAAAAGCCAGAAGAACCTCATCTCAACAGAGGTCATCAAACAGTTGGGATTGTTGACAACACCACACCCACAACCATACAACATCGGGTGGCTTCACCAGGGACAATATCTTCGTGTCACCCAACAATGTCGATTGTCATACGGCATCCATCCTTCCAAGGATGAGGTATTATGTGATTTTTCCTCATTGGATGTTTGTGATGTTCTCTTGGGCCAACCATATATGTGGAAGCGCCATGCTATCTATGAGTCTTGACCTCGTAGTGTCATTGGTACTCTAGGGGTCATCTCTACAGGATACCATAGGTAGTTCCAACTACTTTCCCACCTAAACAATTTCACAAGGTAGTATCTCATACTACAAAATTCAACTTCTTCACAATTTGTTCAAAAGGTGAACAAAAGGATACTGTAACCACTACAGCCTCAACCCAAGTACCTTCTATCCAACAGAAGTAGGTCGACAAGGTTGTAGCAAAGTGTAAAAATTCCTTCTGCACACAGTCATCTCATGTATCTAGACTAGTTAAAAAGGTCCAACCCTTCCAGCCACAGGTTCATGACAACCTTCAACAAGCTAAGCAACACAACTTCTCCAACAAGGCAAGCATCTCATCAAGATGCAGATTCAACAAACATTTTTCCCTCTCCCCCAGGCACTCAACGCAATGGAGAAAATTTCTTCCTAAGGAGGGAGGATTGATCAAGGTAGATATCAATGGCCACCCACCTTTTCCAACTGGCTCAAAATAGTTTTCTGGCAATTTTGGTAATTTACTATTTTTAGTAGTTTTTAACTTCCAAGGCCATTTTGAGGGCCTAAATGAAGGTTTCTTGGGTTCAAGGTTCTCAATGATAGCCAAAGGCTCTAATTGATCCTCCAAAATGAATCTCCTCGACGCTGCCTTTCCAATGAGCTATCGTGCACCCCAAACAGATATCGTATGCCAAAGTTACGCCCCCGGGAAGTTGATACACCAAACTACCCAAAACGGGGTCCACAAAACTGTTTTCTTTTCATCTTCTAAGGTTAGGGTTTTGGATTTTTTATATGATAAAAAGGCCTTTGGAGCCTCATTGTAAAATCATATTCTTGCGAATGTGAGTAGTCGTCACATCTCTTCTCAGAGAGAATATGCCACCATTCTAGCGAGTCTTTCACTCTGTATTTTTACAGTCTTTGTACATTTTCGTTCATTAATAGAAAATTGTGTATTACTGTATCTTTGTGTTTATGGTTGCATCTTTGATACATTTCTATTATATTATTGGATATCCAAGATATCTCTGTACATTTCTTTATTATATCTCCGCTCTTATTTCGTGTCGAAAATAATCTAGATGAGTGGTATCAGAGCAGGCTGCTCTTGATCGTTTTTCAGTGCATGTCCTCGACAAGGTCTGAATATAGAAAGTTAGGTCTCAAGCTTGTCTCTATTGAGGACAATTGATCTTGCACACCGAAAAAACCCTCCATGGCGGAAGAAAAGAAAAATGACAAAGCATACGATTATGTTAATCTGTTGCTTGAGCAAGCTCTCACATGATAGAGGGACGAAATGATGGAGAATTTTTCCCACATCCTTCAATGCCTGTCGATAGCAACAGGCGCATCTTCATCAAGTGGCCACTTTGGAGGCACATCGCCTTTCAAGGTACAAGTCAATTTTGATATTCCTATATTTGAAGGTCAGATAGATGCAGATGCCCTAGACAAATGGTTAAATCTGTTAGAAGGTTATTTCCTTGTTCACAATTTTTCCGACAGAGAAAAGATCACCTTCGCACTCCTTAAAGCTCTCCTCCATGTCGAGCATTGGTGGGAAACCTACTAGAAGAAAAGTTCCACATAGGATTCTAGAATATTTGGGGTTGAGCCCACTTAGTATTTTTTTGTGGATGCAGTTAAGGAACAATATTACCCTGTTGGAAACTATGAAGACCAGTACATGAGATGGACCACACTGCGGCAAGAGAGGGGCCAAGCAGTGTTGAAGTTCACCAATACCTTCCATACCTTGTGCACCAAGCTAGGTATCAAAGACTCCAAGTGACATTTGGTTCTGAAATACCATAGGGCTCTACATAGATACATCCAAACTGAAATGGATTTTCTAGATACCTCATCACTCAGTGTTGCGTATAGATATGTTGTTAAAATTGGCAGAAATTTAGGCACCAAAACAAACGAAAGTTTGGATCTACAAATCCACAACAACCAAAGTATGAGAAAGGCAACCCTAACAAACAACTTCCTAAAAACCAGTCTAAGCCACAAGAAAAGAAGGGTCACGGGAAGACGAAGAAGGACACTGAAAAAATGGTGTGATTTCCATAAAATTCCCTGGCACAACATTGATGAATGTCACTCAAAATAGTCATTGTTGGTCGAGATCGAAGACAGGGAGTCAAACCCTAATTCAAAATCTGATTCAGAAAATATTGATAGAAGAAAGATCATCGACGCAAATCCCACTGCTATTGTTGCGACCACAACAATTCAACGAGAAGAACCCATAGATCCTAAAGAGGGGGAGAGCCTTTTTCATTCACAGATGTGGGTGAAGGGGACCCCACTGCATTTTATTATTGATAGTGGAAGCCAGAAGAACCTCATCTCAACAAAGGTCGTCAAACAGTTGGGATTGTTGACAACACCACACCCGCAACGATACAACATTGGGTGTCTTTGCTAGGGACGAGATCTTTGTGTCACCCAGCAGTGTTGATTGTCATACAACATCCATCCTTTCAAGGATGAGGTATTATGTGATGTTTCCCTATTGAATGTTTTTGATGTTCTCTTGGGCCAACCATATATGTGGAAGCACCATTTTATCTATGAGTCTAGACCCTATAGTGTTATTGTTACTCTAGGGGGTCATCTCTACATGATACTAGAGGTAGTTCCAACTATTGTCCCACCTAAACAATGCCGCAAGGTAGTATCTCATACAACAAAATTCAGCTTCTTCACAATCCGTTCAAAAGGTGAACATAAGGATGCTGCAACCACTACAGCCTCGGCCCAAGCACCTTCTATCCAACAGAAGCAGGTCAATAAGGTTGCAGCAAAGCACAAAGATTTCTTCTACACATCATCATCTCATGTATCCATATTGGTTAAAAAGGTCCAACCCTTCCAGCCACAGGTTCATGACAAACTTCAACAAGCTAAGAAGCGCAACTTCTCCAACAAGGCAAGCAACTCATCAAGATGCAGATTCAGCAAACATTTTTCCCTCTCCCACGAACACTCAACCCAATGGAGACCATTGCTTCATAAAGAGGGAGGATTGATCTAGGTGGGTATCGGTGGCCACCCACCTTTTCCAACTGGCTCAAAATAGGTTTCTGGCAATTTTGGTAATTTACTATTTTTAGTAGTTTTTAACTTTCGGGGCCATTTTGAGGGCCTAAACGAAGGTTTCTCAGGATCGATGTTCTAAATGTTAGTCAAAGACTCTAATTGAACCCCAAAAATGAATCTCCTTGATGATGCCTTTTCAACGAGCTATCGTGTTCCCCAAACGGAGTTTGTATGCCAAAGTTACGCCCCCGGGAAGTTGATACACCAAACTATCCAAAACGGGGTCCACAAAACTGTTGGCGTTTCATCTTCCGGGGTTAGGATTTTGGATTTTCTTTATGATAAAAAGGCCTTTGGAGTCTCATTGTAAAATCATCTTCTTGCGAATGCGAGTATCTGTCACATCTCTTCTTCGAGATAAGGTGCCACCATTCTAGCGAGTCTTTCACTTTGTATTTTTACAGTCTTTATACATTTTCGCTCATTAATAGAAAATTGTGTATTACTGTATCTTTGTGTTTATTGTTGCATCTCTAATACATTTCTATTAAATTATTGGATATTTGAGATATCTCTGTACATTTCTTTATTATATCTTTGCTCTCATTTCGTGCCGAAAATAATGTGAATCACCATGCATATTTAATAATGGTATGACCTTCGGGATGTCTAATTATCCCCCCGAACCTATTTCCCTTGGATTGCTTCATGAAGCTCCATAAAAGAAAATGATGTGACCCTACTATCGAGATTGCCAATCTTTGAAAGCTTCCTTTAAAAGACAAAGGGCCCATTTTGGCCCACTGGAAGATGGTTTGATAGCAGGCTAAAGGTTATTTGATAGCTTGATTGTGGACATGCAATTGGCCTCTTGTGTGTCCATATTTTTCGATTTCCATTGGACTCGAAACCTCATGTATTTTGAAAACAGAGCACAAGCTCTCATCGTTGTTTGTTTTGGGGTAGTATTTTCTTCACTGAATATTCTTTTGTTTCGGGCTAACCATGTGTTCCAACATATATATTTGGGGAGAGCAACCCCAAACCGCTTGAGGACAGGTTTAATGGTGAAGTTCCCAAGATAATAATTCCCCCAACCGGAAAATAAATCAGAGACAGAGATGGGCCATTTTAGTTCCCAATGTGATTCTCCATACTTCCTTTGTGTATTGGAATTCAAGAAACACGTGGCATATGATTTCCTCAACATTTTGACATAAAACACACCATGATGGGCCATTTATCCCTCTTTTCTGCAAATTTTCATAGGTGAGGATTTTTTTGTGGACTTGGAGCCAACTATTTTTTTTTTTTATCTTTGGTAGGTCGTCAGTGTGCCAAATTTAGTCTCCACGGGATTGAACGAGGATGTTGAAGATCTGCATTAGCCAAATACTGATATCCCTTTTTGACTGTATACACCGAGTTTCCCCAACCCCTCGAATCACTAAAAGACTGACTTCTGGGGATGTAACCCTAAAGAGTAAGAAGGAAGGGTTCAAAGAGAGATGATAAATGCTCTAAGGGAGAAACCTTCTTCCAATTATCCCATAAACTATCACTCATCCAAATAAAAAGATCAGAAAGGGTGAAAAGGCCCTAGTCAGACATCCATGATTGAAGAGAGAGAAGTGGCTCAAGCAAGGGGTGTCTCACAGTTTCCATTATTTGGTCATCCCATAGGTGTATTTTGCGCCCATTTCGTGGAATCCAATTCAACTTGGCACAGATTAGATTCTTGGAAGCAAAGAGAAGCTTGAAGATAGGAGAGCCTGTTTCCACCTTAGCTTGTAGGTCGACTTTTTTGAGCCTGTTTCTTCAGAAGTATTTTTTTCCAAATAGATTTCTTCGACTAGGTGAGTTTCCCTGTGATTAATCTCTAAATAAATTTATCTCCCATTGTTGAATTTATGAGAGTTGGTTCCTTGATTCTCAAGCCTCCATGATTTTTGTGACTAGACCTGATTCGAGTTGACCAAATGGAATTTTTTGTGGGTTGTTTTCCCCCCTTGCCATAGGAAGGATCTAATTATTTTGGCTATTTGATTGGAGATGCACTTTGGGGTAAGAAGTGTAGAGATTTGATATATTGGGAGAGTTGATAGGAAAACTTTGATTAAAATGACTCGGGCTTCTGGATTTAGCCATTGGGTGCCCCACTGGGTTAGTTTTTTCTGATTTTTCCAGGATTTGTTGCCAGACATGCAAATAGAGAAAATTGAGGGAGATTGGAATCCCTAAATATTTGAAGGAGGACTGGTTTTCATCCAAGGATCGATGAACATATCAAAGAATTCTTTTAAGGTCAGATTTGATGGTATCCTAGAAGAAGTGATAAAAGAAGATAGAGAATCCAGTTGGTCCAAGAATCACTAAATATTTGAAGGAGGATCGGTTTTCATCTAAGGAGAACTTAAAAAAATGTGTTATGGATCTTAGGGTCCAGGGTGAAGCATTCCAACCAAATACTTTAAATTTTCTATAGTTTACATCGCCACCCGAAGCATCGAGGAAAGAGTCCAAGATGCATTTGAAATGAGAGGCAATAATAATCGAAGCTCCCCCTAAGAGAAGAGTATCATCCGCAAATTGTGAATGGTTCATATTTTAGACTCCTTGGATGATTTGAAGGTTGGGAAGGTTCTCAATCTCCCGTTTTGTTCTAACTTTCTAATAAGAGTTTCAACCACAATGATGAATAGAAGAGGCAAGAGTGGGTAACCTTGGAGGAGGCCTCTGCTTGCTTAAAAGAATGCTTAATGTTTTCCATTAATAAAGGGGGTGATCCAAGGGTTGCTAATACAAGCTGAGATCCATATTATAAAATTTGAGCTAAATCCAAATCATTCCAACACTTGAAAAAGAAAAGAGTGTCTGACGTGAACAATTGCATTTTCCATATCTAATTTGACTACCATGCCTTTGCCTTTGGCTCGATAACTTGTGTGAATTGCCTCTTGAATAAGAACTATGTTATCCACAATTTGTCGATCTTCCATGAAGCCACCTTGGTTTTGGGAGAACTTTTTCAGGCGAGTGGCTATAATTTTGGTGAGGATGTTATAGGATGAATTGCACAAGGATATTGGTCAGAATCGGGAAAAGGGGGTGGGGTTTGTTTCTTTTGGGATTAAGGATAGGAAAGAGGATTTCATGTTTCCCCTTATCTTAAGGATCGATGAACATATCGAAGAATTATTTTAAGGTCATATTTGATGGTATCCTAGAAGAAGTGATAAAAGAAGATAGAGAAGTCATCTGGTCTAGGTGATTTATTGAGTTCTAGGATCCAAATGTCTAGAGATATTTCAGTTTCAGAGATCGACTGCGTGAGATCTAGATTTTCTTCCCTTGTAACCAATTTTGGTATGTGCTCAAGCATGGAGTGAATGCTTGAAGAATCAACTTCTTCTCTATGAGTGTAGAGAGTGACATATTGATCTCAAGCAACTGCTTTTATCTCCTCAAATTCGTTGATGACCAATCCATCCTCCCGAGTAATTTTCAACACATTGTTTTTGGATTTCCAAAGTTTGTCTTGGTTGTGAAAGAATTTGTTTTTTTTGTCACCTGCCTTGAGACAAAGGCTTCGAGATTTCAACCTCCAATACTCTTCTTCCCTCTTTAATGACTATTGGTATTGGCATTGAAGTTCCAATTCTTCCTTTTTAATCTGTGTAGTTACTTCTGATATTTTTGAGTTTTTTTGCTACTCTTCTAGTTTATTTTTGATGAGTTTTTTCTCCTCAGCCGGAGAAGAAAGAGAATATTTATCCCATATCCTTAAAGCTTGTTTGACCAGAATAAGCTTTTGTTCCCATATGTACACAAGTGTGCCCAAAATCCAAGAGGCCCAAGTTGATTGGATCATATCAATTGCTTCTTGATGTTGGAGCCATTGAGGATTAAAACAGAAAGGGAGAGGGCCATAATTCAGGAGGGCTTGAAGATGGAGGGAGATTAGTTTCTGGTCTGAGATAAGCAAGGGGAGAATACAAGATTTAATGGAGGCATTTTGGTGTAGGAAACTGCTGTGAACTAAGAAACGGTCCAATCATGCAGCTATGTGCTTGGGGCTAGTGCGTATGTTGGACCAAGTGTAATTTCCGCGTTGCATAGGGATATCCAGAAAGGAAGATCATGAAATGCAAAATTATATCTTTAATATTGTCTCTAAAGGGGTCTGCATGACCCCTCCTCTTTTAGCACTATTTGGATAATATTTCGTCCACGCGTGTGGAAATTACCTCCTCTTTTTTTCGCACTATTTCGGATAATATTTAAATCACCTGCATTGATACAATTGTTGGAGTAGTCTGTGTTTCTCAGACATATGAGAGAGGTCCAACACTCTAGTTTCTCTGCAGGGTTATTTGGCATGTATACATTGAAAATATCCAGGGTTGAGTATGGAATTGATGTTCCATACTTACCTCTTAATCATCCCATGGAGTGCAAAGACCAGTAGAAGCTCCTTGTGCATCAACGACAATGTGGTTGTTGGTGTGCCAAAAGTTTTTGCATATTTTTTAGACTTATTCATAACTCATCTTGGTCTCCTGAATGAGGAGTATGGTAGGGTTCTCAATTTTGACTAGATATTTGACAACCATGGTCTTGGGTCTGTTGCCTTGGCCTCTACAATTCCAGGAGATAAAGATCATTATTTCACAGGGTTGGAATGGGCACCCCCTATATTTGTTACATTTCCACTTTGATTTTTGATGTTCTTCGAGCTCGCTCCAACCATGCATGGCAACGTTTTTTGCGATCCTGATCCAGGTGGATATAGGTGGCCACCCACCTATTCCAACTCGCTTAAAACAATTCTTTGTCAATTTACTATTTTTAGCAGTTTTTCGGGTCCTAAACCTCTGGGGTCATTTTGAGGGCCTAAACGACGGTTTTTCGTGATCGGGCACCTCAATAATAGCCAAAGGCATGATTGATCCTATGAAATGAATATCCTCTTCAATACCTTTCCAACAAGCTATCGTGCACCCCAAAGGAAGATAATATGCCAAAGTTACTCCCCCGGGAAGTTGATACACCAAACTACCTAAAGTGGGGTCCACAAACCTGTTGACTTTTCATCTTCCAGGGTTAGGGTTTTGGATTTTATTTATGTTAAAAATACCTTTAGAGCCTCATTGTAATGATCATCTTCTTGTTAATGAGCGTATCCATCACATCTCTTCTCAAAGATAAGCTCCCACCATTCTAGCGAGTCTTTCACTCTGTATTTCTATAGTTTTGTACATGTCACTCATTAATAGAAATTGTGTATTACTGTATCTCCGTGTTTATGGTTATATATATGATATATCTATGTTATATTATTGATATATCTCTGTACATTTATTTATTATATCTCCACTCTCATTTCATGCCAAAAATAATCCAGATCAAATCCCAAGAGAATATCTTTGTTTGCTTGCTCTTCCCTGACATTTTGGGATGTTCATCTCCCAGATTTGCATGGTTAGATCTCCTCTGAAGCTCGATCATCCTACTTGTCCTCACCTAAAATTTCCATCTCCGAGTTGTAGTGTGCCTTTGAGAAGGTGATTTCAACATCTTTGAAAGCTTCTGAATATTCCAATCGAGGGTCTTGCCAATCTATCCCCTCTAGGTCCGGGATTCCGAAGGCCACTTGTTTTTCCTCTCTTTGCTTATGACTTATTGGATTATTCACATGCAACTAAGGCACCTCTTGGAATAAAGGCGATTCCTTATTGTTTATTTTGATGCTACATCGTGCAAGAATGATCTCCACCTCAAAGTACGCTAACTAAGAATGGGACTCAAAGCTATTATGAGAGATTGTCAGTCTTGATTTTCGTGGGTTTTCAACAGCTTTAATGGGGTATTTTGAGCCAATGTTTGAAGGACCTGTGGAGGAATAAGGGGCCCTATTTCCAGTTCTTCCAAACTTCCGAGAGACTGTTTTCCATTAATATTATTTCCCAGGGTCAGCTGGGGTTGGATCTTCCTTCTTATAGTTTCTCACAAAATTGCCATACTCATGAAAAAGCTTGCATTTGAATGGCAGTTGCTCATAATCAAGTTGTTGGACATGCTGCTAGTTGTCTTAAGAGATTACCATTGCTTCAGGGATTCCTTTCTCCATGTCAACATCAACATAGATTATTGCACAGGAAAAAATATTTTTCTTTGGCTTAGCTCAATCAATGTAACAACCAATGGAGTTTCCAATGCATTAGAAGGTGCCATCATTCCAGCAATGAAGAGGAGGTGTGGAAATCGAACTCACACTGGCATTGTCGAGGGCACATCATTCTCCAGGCTGAAATTTGGTGTCCATTTGTTTAAATGCATTCCTCTAGCACCCAAAAAATAGGGTCTCCTTCGAGATATTAGGTCTCTATCTTCTTTATTTTCTAAGAGGAATGTAAAAAAACCTCGACCACAAAAGTAATGAGATATCAAATCTTTGATGGGTGGCTTCCAATTCTTCTCGATCTTGGTAGTGACCGTCTTAGGGCATTACCAAGTACCTATAAACTATCTGATTCACCCTTGGTCGGCCAAGGCTAATGTCTTCCTCTCGATGGAGGTGGGAGGAAGGGAAACTTTGGGCATTTCCACTAATTTCTTCACAAATTGGGAGGGAGGGGATTTCATTGCTTTCATAGAGGAGGCCACCATCGCTTGGAAGGTTTGGACATATTCATCTGGAGGGGGCAGAGGCCACCTCCTATCACTTGACTCCATTTGCTCGTACCAAGGCTAGGGTTGGTTGTGTGCACGCTCTTGCTCAGATCACTCTTAACTTGATGGTACTACTTAAATGAATTGGAATTTCAAGATACAAACATTTCTAGAGGGTTATAATGTGTGGAAAATAGTAAATAAGTATGAAAAAAAGTCTAGAAATCCAATAACAGCTCAAGATTGGTAGTATGGAGAAACACAGTTCAAGGTTATGCTTGGATTGGTGGCCAAAGATTTAGTATTCCTACATATAAAGGATTGTACATCTTCCTTATAGACTTGGAGTGTTTGAAGAATCTAGAAAAAAATATTAATACAAGTAAACCTTTTTTTTTAAAGCAAGTTATTTTCAATTGATATGGAGGTGAACAAACGAGTGAATGACTTTTTTATTTGGATGAAGAAAAGAGTTAAGAGACAAATTAGAAGATATTGGCAGTAAATTGTCTAAAACTGTTATTGTTACACTCACTTTGCATGTAATGACTGATGAATTTTTAGTGTTTATAACTCGTCTTGTAACAAGATAAACAACTCATTCCTTTAAAGAATTGATGGGTATTCTTTCACAAGAAGAGGAAACAACAAAGATCTTGGAGGACAAAATGAAGTCAACAAATTTAACATTGATTTTCAAAGGCAACAACCTTACAAAGGAAATCCATGTATCACAAATAAAGAAAGCAAGCCAAACATAAAGACTAAGATCAAGGTGAAGATTCACCGATGACATTAGATATCAATGGAAAGAAGAAAATAACTTGCTACTATCATGGTAAATTTGGTCATTTCTATGGAATAGGAAAAAAAGTTTGATGAGTTAAAGCAAAGAAAGCGAGGATGTAACTTTGTTGAGAAATAAGAGAATGTTGGAGATGAACTTGAGGATTTGAAATTATTTCCTTGTTTTTCAATGGTGGCTTGTCATGTTTATGAAAAGGGGGCACTTTATTGCCCCCACTGGGATTTAAGACTCCCTATTGATGCATTTCTCAATTGTGCTTATGCTTAAGTTTGTGCCAGTAGTTGCAATTGCATATGGAGCCACGTGTAAGTCCTAGGAAATTTTGGTTAATAGATAACCCCCAATCTTGCCACTTAGGAAAAGGGATGATTCATAGTGCATAAGGCACTTCTACCACAATTTACATCTCACACCACATAATGTGTCTCTTACGCATGTTCAATGAAGGAGCCTTGAAAAAAAAAATTGTTTCATTTGAACTTGAGTTAATCTACAAAAATAGACAATAGTAGCACATGGTTCATTGATTCATGGGCATATTTGCACATGGTTCATTGATTCATGGGCATATTTTCACATGGTTCATTAATTCATGGGCGGAGGAGGGTCCCTTGTCCCACAAACAAGGGGGTCTCATACACCAATTTGGTGTGGCTTGGCCATGACCTTAAAAATAGATTATTATTATTATTATAATAAAGATTTTTTTAAGACTTTTTGATGAAGAAATTACAAGCTACAAAGTTTATTTAAATGATGATAGATCACAAAATATTACGATAATGTGTGTGTAAGATTGCCAAAGATGACTATTAAGCAAATAATAATGTGATGTGTTTACTAAGGATTAAGTGATTATAGATCATAGAATATTATGATGATGTGTGTATAAGATTGCCTACAATGACTATTAAACAAATAATAATGTGATGTGTGTACTAGGGATTAAGAGGAGCTTAACTTCTATATTAATGATCACAGACTAAGATCTTAAAGTTGAATATGCAAAAATAAGTTTAGAATGTAAAAAACAATTACAAGGTGATGGCTAAAGAAGTTAGAGAGGAAGATTTAGAAAAGTTTAGTTTTATAGTTAGAAGTTATGAAACACTATTATATGTGAGCTAAGCCTTTAGAAACATTATGGCATGCTAGGTATGGTCACTTGAATCTTGGAGATCTAGTCATCCTACAATGAAAATATATGGTAAAAGGTCTTGCACCCTTGAATTTTGAATCTATTAAATATGATGCATTTGTTTTACGTAAACAACATGGATGAAAAGAAAGAATAAAGAAATTCATGAATTAATACATGACGATGTGCGTGGACCCATGCAAACAAGAGGAGGAGTTTCCTGGTTTTTTTGGGGGTAAATAACATGGATGAAAATAAAGAATAAAGAAATTCATGAATTAATACATAATGATGTGCGTGGACCCATGCAAACAAGAGGAGGAGTTTCCTATTTTTATTTTTGTTGATGATAAGGGTGGATTAACATTGGTGTATTTCTTAAAATTTAAAAGTGGAAATATGATTATTTCAAAGAGTTTAAAACAATGATTGAAAAGCAATAAAAAAATACCAAAATACTTAGATTAGATTATGAGGGAGAATACACTTTAAGATATTTCTTTTTAGTATGTAGAGAAACTGGAATTTTGAAATAAAGCATTATTTCACATAATTTTTAATAAAATGGAGGTTTAAAGGAAGAACATTACTACCATGGAGTGTGCTAGAAATATGTTGAAAGGTAAAATCCTTCCCCATAGACTATGAGTTGAAGTGCAATTGTGTCCTTGCAAATTAGTAGTTCTGCTAAGATGTCAACATTCTAAACACCTTTCAAATCTTTTATGGGAAATAAACCTATCATTATTTATGTAAGTTTTATTTTTTTGAATTAAAGCTTCTTTTGAATATTAATAGAAACAATATTTATAAGGCTTTAATAGAAAAGGTAGGTTGCACAATCATCCTCCACAAGCATAATATATAAAAAATTGAAAGTATAGGCTATCTTAAGCCAAAATACCCACAATCATAACATCAAGAGCACATTGTTCATAAAATATAACATCAAAGGGTAGTAGCCCAAGCATAACAAGACTTAAAAGTGATTGCACTAGTAGTAGGAGGAGGTTAATGATGGTCATTCGGAGCAGGGCCCCATCTAGAAATTGGTGGATAGGATTCAATATGATGAGCATGCTCCACCTATTTATAGGAGGTTTTAGAGGCTTAGGCTCTTTTAATATGGCTAGGGCTAGGGTCAAGAATGGTTTTTCGTTATGTTGTGGGGTTAGGGGTTGAATCCTCTCATACTCGCATCTCTTGTGCACCTATTCATTGGCTCAATGGTAGGGCCTACTATATCCTTGGTGGGAATGTGTGGAAATGGACCTTGAAGGGCTAGACACAGGTCCAAGTGGCTCTTTGATCATGGTACAGGGGGGATTTCACCAACATTTTTATATTTTCGTGGTGCTCCATATCAAGTTGTACCTTGTGAGTATGCTATGACAAGTTGACACATATCAAGGTGCCACCATACAAAGAAAATCATGTTGAAAATATATCTAGATTAAATGCAACATCATTTTTTCCCTTCCAAATCCAAAATAATATCTCGACCCTAATAAGAATCCAAGGATACTTGAATTCTATAGCCCAAGGTAGGTGGTCACCTAACAAGGAAACAAACCATGTGACAAAGTCTAGGAAATGTTATTGGCATAATAACTTGGCCCAAGCTAAAGCTGATTTGGAAAGGGGGTAAACCCAAAATAAATGATTGAAATTTTTGGCATGTCCACACTATGGAGAGTGCAAGTTTTGCACACCCATGTATGCCAATCTCTTATCAACTAGAAGATATCCCAAAAATTAAACACTAGTCAAAGAAATCATTTTTGGTCTCTAAGATAGGCTTCCATATATTGTGAATCCTAAACAACCATGGTCACCACAATTTATTCATTCGGCCATCAAGGAATGACTTGTAACATAACTACGTATACCCCATGTCCTTTCCTCATTTTTAGACATGCCACCCAACCTGAGGTGTAGAGAGGCCAAGTTTGAGCACAAAGTTGTCAAGAATGAGACCCTAGATGCGTTTCGAGATGAACTTACCTACATTTCTCAAGTTAAATTTCCTATCAAGATCAACCCAAGAGAGACAAATCCACATGCCATTAAATATCTCATTTGCTAAACAAACTCCCCTTATGTAGATTCTTAAGGTTGAGAACCAAGATGTCTCGGCTAGAGGCTTATCCTCAAATTGTACAAGAGGTGATCACCAAAGTTAATGTGAATTAAAGGAGAGGCTAGTCCAAAGGGAAGGCTCTTTCTAAGAAAGAAAGGGCTTTGTAGCCTCCCAAGCCTTCCAATGCTTTGTAAAACAAAAATGCTTATAACTTCAACATGAGAAGGAGTAATTAAGAGGTATTGGAGACAAATTCAGTACTACAAATTCTTTCTAAGTGATAGACCTTGGCTAATTCGATGTCAAAGGAGGACCTTCTAGGCTTCATCCCCTCAACAACTCGACTCACCCATTTGGCACATAACACTTGTGCTCACAAGAATTTTTTATTGATACCTATGCCACAAAATTCCCACGAAGTGCAACATATCTCCCAATCGACCCCATGAAAATCTTTGCCCTACTTAAGTTTGGCCCATAAAAAAATTATTGAGATCCTTTTCTAGCTTGGAATAGGCCACCTTAAAAGGAACCCAACATAATGAATAGTAGACATGAGTCACTACCAAAACCTTGGTGCAGATTTAGGATTTCTCTATAAGAGCTAGGGGTTTAGTGATCCATTTATCAATCTTCTTTTCCACTCTCTCGATGACAACCTCCCATAGGTTGCAAGAATTTTTGAAAGCGAAGCATTTGCACACATTCTAAAAGATGATATGAAGAAACTTGATACAAAGTCAGTGAAATGAATCTTTGTCAACTATTGTGCAGGACAAAAAGCTTATAAGATGTTTTATCCTATTACTTATAAGTTTTTTTGCAAACACGTGTGTTATCTTTCATGAATATGCAAATGAGAACTATGTTAAAGATATTCAAATCACTTGGAAATCATTGTTTGAAGAGATAAATGAAAATAGTGAATAATAAGAAGTGGATAAAAAGTCTCAAGAAAAACAATAAGATGAGCTTAAATCTCAAGGAAATGGTGGTAATACAAAGAGATTGAGAAGACGATGAAGGATAACAATCAAGTACACAAATTATTTTGAAATCTCGAGTGTTAATGGTAGTTGAACATCAAAATTTTGAAGAAACTAAGGATTTTGAAGAATGGGTACATGCTTTGAAAGAGGAATATCACTCCATAATATAAATGACACTTGGGAACTAATTGAGTTTCTTAAGAACACATTTCTTATAAGTTGCACATGGATTTATAGAATTAATTTCAATCGTGATGTTAGTATAGAAAAATATAAGGCAATAGTAATTGCCAAATGCCATTTATAAATGGAAGGAATATATTTTTAAAACACATTTTCACTTTGTATAAAAAGTGAGTATTATTAGACTTTTGATTGCACTCACCACTACTAGATATGACTGGGAATTAGCATCGAATGGATGTTAAGTCAATATTTTTGAATGGAAACTTGAAAGGAAAGGTGCATATTGTGCAATTATATGGTCTTGTGAAAGAAAGATAAGAACATTTTGTATGGAAGTTAAAGAAAGTGTCATATGGTCTTAAGTAGGCTACAAGAGTCTTGTATGAGAATAAATTAAATATGATTTCTTCTACTAAAAAGGAATCATAAAATGTAAAAGTGGTTATATCCTTTACATTGAGATAAAAATCAAAATATTGTGTTGATTCCTTCATATGTTGGTGATATAGTTAGAAGCTTGGTTTCTTTAAATCAAAAAATGGCCAGGAATTTGAGATAAAAGATAGAGAGAAATACATTATTGTTTAGGTATTGAAGTTTGAGAGGAGAAAACACAACTTTAATTTCTCAAAACTTTAAGCAAATGAATTACTCAAAAGATTCAATATGTTTTGTTGTGAACCAATTTTTTACATCTTAAGAACAAAATCAAAACCCTTATGTTGATGACCATATAAAGGAGATAAATGAAACTCTATATACATAGATGGTGGGAAGTTTGAATTACTTAACCATAAATAGACCATACATAACACATTTAGTCATTGTACTTAGTCAATTCACGACTAACCCACATGAAATTATGGAAAACAACCAAAGTAGTACTTTGTTATACTAAGGGATCAATTGATTATAGTTTTGAGTTCACTAATCATACTGATATCAAGTCAATTAGTTTATTAGATTATGATTGGGCTAGCAATCCAAATGACTAAGAATCAACTACATAATATGCATTTTCAATTGGACCAAACATCATTTCATGGAGCAACAAAAGAAAACCATAATTGTTTTGACTTGTACAAATGTAAAATACAGAGCGTTGTGCACTACCACTTGTAAAACTATATGATGAAGATGAATTCTAGAAGACATGGGAGAAAATGAAGAAGGACCCACTCTCATCAAGTGTGACAATCAAAATGACCTAAAACTAGAAAGATAGCAAGTTTATCATGTTGAAACAAATCTTATTGAATCACATTATCATTTTTTGAGAGAAAAAATCCAAAGAAACAAAATTGTTGTAACATATTGTAATGTAAGATAGAATATGGTAGAAGTGTTCAATAAGATTTTGAATAAGAGAGAATTTGAAAAGTCTAGGTTTATAATGGGTGTTAAAAAGAATGAGGTCTTTAATAAGGGAGCGTGTTAGAGTAAATAAAAATTTTCAGCATGCATATGGTAAAGTGTATGGTTTGCATAGTAAAGTGTGAGAATTAGGTAAAGTGCATAGGTTGCTATGATGCAATTGTTAGGATATTTAGACACTTAGGAGTTAGTAAGATCTACTTGGTCTATTGTGTCGTTAGGTAAAAGTGTGTTTTCTAGTGTGTTTCTTTAGTATGCAATAGTATGCATTTGTAGTTAGGAAATTTGACGGTCACGATATGTTCCCGACATAGAGTGATCCGACGGTTCATACTCTCCTCGATCTTAACGACCATTGATCCGTGGCTTAACATCCGATTGGTCCATGATCTCTATTTAAAGAGCATGGAGGGTCATTTGCCGATGATCGATTGTGAGAAACTCTCTTGTAAAATCTCTCTGTAATCTCTTTCTTTGCATTAATAAACAATCTCTCTCAATCTTTCTTTACACTAATAACCCAAGGGTCAAGCATCAGCTCATTAATAAACTGCTCCAAGTGGCCGCGTTGGCTGGGGCCGTGGATGTTTCCTCGTAGGGGTTTTACCACGTGAAAACATCGGTGTGTTGATCTTTGATCTGGTTATGTGAGTGGTTACTAAAGGTGTTCGTCCTCTATTGGAATACTTGTGTTGTCGAGCAACAATGTATGAGTTAAATAAATTGCATAGATTTGTATGACTTGTCAAAGTCAATATGAGAAATTTGTATAGAGTCATTGAATGCAAAGCTTATTAAACTTTTTGTATAAGTATACGTTGAATTTAACAGAAGATGGAGAGCTTTGGATTTCTCCATTTTTGTCAGTTTTCTCCTCCACTTATTTGTTTCCTCGAATTATTCCAACGTTAGATATATCTTTATAAGCTTCAACACTAATAAGCTACAAAATTGTCTATATCTACATGTTTCACAGACTAAATCAAAATGGTTTGGGAGTTGTGGCGACAAATAAACAACACATGTATATATTGGATATGTGAACTGGTTGACCAATTCTAACAACAAAAGAGCAATGACAACATTCTAAAGAACAAAATGACACAATCAAGATAAATTGTGTGGAGTACTAAGTGGAATGACTTGGGAAAAAATAAATAACACGATAATCCCAGTACAAATGGATTGAGATTATTATTTTTCTTAGAATACTAGTAAAGATAGATAAAACACTATATGAGATGAACATGACCCATATGAGATGAACATGGACCACATGTGATAAACTTTATTTAGACATTATCTATATTTTTTCATACACTTGAATAACGTACAAAGTTAAAAATGCCAAAATACCAATCTGCAAGAAATAAATATATACGTATATAACTCATTGCACCAAAATTACATTGAACATCAATAACATCATCAATTCCTATAACAATCAACAATGGGGATTTTCTCTTAGCTTTTTAATAACAAGATGCATTCAATTGATAATTAGGGTTTTTTCTCCAAGGTTTTTTTGAACACAAAGACACTCAGTATTGGCTTTATTTTAGTGTGAAAATTGCTTAAAAACAAAATAAAAATTATGAATAAAAGTGACAAATTAGAATGTTGTAATGTAATTGAGATGGAAAGTAGAGGTAACATACAATTTCTCACCTTAGAAGACTACAATTTAAATTGAAATCATGATACGAATAAACAAATGTTAGGATGGGAGGTTGCAAGAAAGAATGAACTCACTAATCTTGGTAATGGGCATTTTTTGTGAAGGTGTTAGAAAAAAATCCCCAAAGATTTACTTCATGCTTATGATGTTTTTGGGCATTGTCACCTTGTCTCTTAAGTTCTCCATATCACTTTTTTTGCTTTACTGAAGTGCCATACAATGGTCGTGGGAAGCATTCCAAGCATGAATAACATGAGAGGGGGTGTGGAAGTCTTAGAGAAAGAGAAGTAGAAGAGTTCCATCCTAGTTGTGTTTTCACTAATACAATAAACCATTATAACTAAGATAATGTTGATGCCCTCCCTCTCATACTAAAAGTGCCAAGATTCATAAGATGAATATGTTGGGGCTTTTTTAATGTATGAACACAAATTGAACACAAGTGCATGGATGATCTAGGGCACGACACTATACAACATTAAATATCACCAAGCCATACCCCATATCGAACAACACTTGTACTCCTTGCAGGTGGTGCGAAGTTGCACAATACATGCATTGACATTTTGATAATAATGTGAGAGAAATCTAGAGAATTTGATTACAAAATAGGAAAACAACATATTAAAATAAGCAAGTAATACAGAGCTTTGCTTAAAAATTATTCTTTATGAACAAAATCTCAAATGACCAACAATAACATGAGAGGGGGTGTGGAAGTCTTAGAGAAAGAGAAGTAGAAGAGTTCCATCCTAGTTGTGTTTTCACTAATACAATAAACCATTATAACTAAGATAATGTTGATGCCCTCCTTCTCATACTAAAAGTGCCAAGATTCATAAGATGAATATGTTGGGGATTTTTTAATGTATGAACACAAATTGAACACAAGTGCATGGATGATCTAGGCCACGACACTATACAACATTAAATATCACCAAGCCATACCCCATATCGAACAACACTTGTACTCCTTGCAGGTGGTGTGAAGTTGCACAATACATGCATTGACATTTTGATAATAATGTGAGAGAAATCTAGAGAATTTGATTACAAAATAGGAAAACAACATATTAAAATAAGACAAGTAATACAGAGCTTTGCTTAAAAATTATTCTTTATGAACAAAATCTCAAATGACCAACAATAACACATCTCCATTACATAACGCTATTAAGCAATGGATGTGAATATGTTAGGAATTAGAAAAATAACAAAGTAAAGCTAATTTTCATTGATGAAAAACCAGGGTATAAGATTATATATTGGGTTCTAAACCCACATATTGCACAATGCATGCTTAATAGCAATGAACTCAGTTTGAATGATGAAGGACTTGTGTTGGTATATTCAAGATATAACATTGTAACACATCTTGCCTTTATTTGTCATTCAAGTAAATGAAAATGAATGGCCAAGATGAGAACACTATCCTTACATGGCTATAAGGAAATATGTGTTTGTTGTATCCTTCATTCAAATGGTTGCAATAAGCAACCTTAAATCTTCCATGTTGCAATGTTCCTTTCTTAAATAGGCAAGGACAATAAACATCAAATATATCTTTACATTCAAGTCTTCTCCTCACTTGTTTCAAGTTACCATGTCAACATTGAAAAAATCTATTATATAAACTACACAAAAGAAAACAAAAACATTTACAAATATAGAGAAAACCAAGAAAAAGAGAGAAATATTTATGTGCTAGAAACAATTCCAAGATACATAGAGGTTAGGTGTATCCAATCTACTTTCTAATGTGCATTCTAAAAAAATATTTAAGAGGGGTACTATGGAGAAGGAGAGGGGAAAGCATAGCAAACAAGCATACCTTTCCAATCAATCATTATGTTAACATGAAACACCAATCCCTTATCACCACCCCTATTGACATAAGGATCATATTATATTGAAACTTATATATTACATCAAATCAATTCTCTCAACCAATGAAGACTATGTATATCTAAATACATATAGTAACTGTTATTAAATAGAACCATCTAATCATGTAACAAACTTTCTCTAGAGTTACCACCACCCAAAAGTGATAATTGTGTGATAATTTTTTTTTTTACATGGTAATCTCATTTTACCATATACAAAAATTGGAACATAACACAACTCTAAATATAACAGAATTTTTTATTACATCCCCTATCAAATTTGTCAGGTAGAAAATCCTTTATGTGTACGGGTAGCTTAATTCGATAGGAGGAACTGATACGTATCTAAACACTCTTCCATAAAGAACTCCTCTCGTCGCCGCGTTGACAAAATTATATTTATAGGTGCATGTGACTTAAGCGAAGAAGTTGACGACATCATAGGGGAATATCATTGCGAAACACAGACATTGAATTTTCTAAACGATAAAAACCCGGAGACACGGTTTAGTGTCTTCCTGCCCGCTGCCGGAGACACGGTTTAGTCTCTCCGTCTCTCCCTGCCCGCTGTATAGCTCTTAACGATATCAGAGCTGTTGGTCAACCTCTCCTCCTTTCCCTGCCTCTCCTGTAAACAGCACAATTCCTCTTCCTCAATGTATTTTCCGTGACAGAAATCCGAGATGAATGGTGATGATATCCCTCCAGATTCGCCCTATGACTGGTTACTACTGGTAGTGGCAACGACATCCGCAATTCCTTTTATTTTGGCAAACTGCGCCATTATTCTTCACCGGAGGAAGAATTATTTTAGGGCTCTGGGCGGCGTGGATCTCGTCGTCGGGACCTCCGCTGCCGGGATTGTATGGATTGCAGCGAACTTTGTGACGAATCAGCATTTCTCTCGCGAGGGATTCTTGAAAAATTGCTCGCTCTGGACCTTCTGGCTGGAGCTTCCCTTCGGCGGTTGTCTCTGGTTAATGCTCTTGCTCCTGAGACTCTATCGCTTATACACGCTGTGTGTCAAAAAGGAGAATTTGCAGTCGAGGACTTTGTTATTTTATCTTGCATTACTCTTGCTTCCTTCAGTTATCTTCTCCTTAATTGCGACCCTTTTCCATGCAATCGATCTTAGCAAGCAGGATGGAGGGTAAGGTTTCTATCTTCTGACAGAATGATTTTTTTTTTTTCAGTTTACAATTCGCGTATTTTTAAAAAGGAATATGCTTATGCGAATGATATAATGCCATTTCCCTCTGCTGATCATGTTCAACACAAAGTTCTGTCGAAGGCAAACTAAATTTCACTGATACATGTGCTTCTTTTACCTTTCTTAAAGTATCTGGCTATTAGCAATTGAGAGCCGGAGATGGTTTATCAGACATCATCTGCATCAAAAGCTTTGCCAATTGCGAAACTGGCTTTGGGGTGCAACTTCCCAGGTTGATGTATATCATCCTCCCGCACTCCAATGCTATAACATCACCCGGCGGTTTTGGTGTCATGCCTGTAGACTGTTTTTGGACTGTTTTTGGCTTGTGGTTGTTATTTATAGGATGTTACAGACTATCTTGCTACAGTAGCATATCACCATGTTGGGATTTCATTCAGCATTAATACTCTTCTTCTTCTCTTCTCACAGACCAGGCTCTTGCCTTAAGGTATTTAAGGTAATGTATTTGAAGATTTAGGGTCCATAGGAAACAGTCCCTAGGATAGGTGCCTCTGTTTTTCAACTAGCATTTTGAAAAAATATGGGCTGTGGAAACAAACGGTCACCATCATGGGGTCATAAAGAGGCATAAATAACTGTAATTAAAAAAAAGAAACTCCCCTTTTTTCTGGGCAGAGTGGGGTCAATCTCCTGGGATGTGTCGTTTTGCAGATTCCCAGGTAGATGCAAAAGGATGCAAGCATCAACATGCTGGGAATTTACCCAGGGCTAGTGGAGGTAACTCCCACTAGTTTACCAATGAACCACAACCCAATTGGCACAATTAACTATTCTTAAAACTTAAAATAAAAATCCAATGCAGGGCTTTAAACATGCAAAATCCCCATTTAGATCTTGAAGTAACGACATAAATCATTGGCACAAGGCTAAGCACAAGAAAACCATACCATTAATGTCTACCTTGGGGGGCACACTAGCAATTACCATAATCATCATCAAATTCTAATACAAGCTGCTGTAACTGCACGATCCAGGTCATTGCCTTTGGGTTTGGGCTAGCCAATCATACGTGGAGGTTCATCAACAACCATCGACCCCCATCCATTGTTCTCTTCCAAAGGCAGTTTGGCAGCACACAGCAAAT
>SNQJ01S0007657.1:285613-299690 GCA_010110895.2 Picea sitchensis
ATCTAATAATCAAGTTACCCAAACATGTGCATCGAACCCCCCCTTTTCCCAGACAAATGCTCAAAGACGTTATGCTATTTAACAAGCCAGGTTTGGAGAGGGTCTCAGGATGTCCCATTGGACTAACTCTCCTCAGGTGTGGGGTTTTTCCAGGTGAAGACTATTATCGCATAGTTTGTAGCAAGGGTAAAAGGCTATAAGATAGAGAGCCAAACTGGCGTAACAGGAACCAATCCCACCCAATGTCACCACAATGGGATGGTTCTTTCTTTTTAGGGAGGTTAGGCCCAGGGGAGATGTCCCCGGTGACCTGGGTTTTGAGGAGGCTCAAGGATAACAAGACAAGAATATGTTTTCCCCCTCACAAGTAACCACCAATCAGATATTCTCGGCTAAACAACCAATGATGAAGTAAAACCCCAAAGAAATGCGCATGCCTAGAACAAAGCAATAACAAGCTAATATATGCAATCTAATTCAATGGGTTAGTACTTCATATAAAGAGATGACTATCTGATGAATATATAAGAAATTATACAATAAATGTTGACGAAGTCAATGTTTATAAACATAGCATTGAAAGCAAAATCACTTCTTCGATAAATGTTGGGATAACGTGGCATTCAATGCAATAAAACAATAACTCGTTCAATTGATGCCTTTACTCATTATCCAATTTCTCATAAAACAAGACGATGTTGCACAAATGGTGTAGATAGCTAAGGATGACGGAAGCACTTAGGGTTAGCAGGTTAGTTTGGGCTAGAGTAAGTAGATTTAGGGTTTGATTCGAGGTTTTGAAAGTGTTTAGATCAAGTCCACTTCAACATATGAGGTCTTAGGATCAATGCCTTAGGGTTAAATGGACTCAATAATGAAGGATGCGAGAGTTGAAGGAGACAAAGACTAAGGACTAGAAGAAGAAGTTTTGAGGTATTGCTAACGCAAGGCCTCAAAATCAAAACCCTAGGGGAGAGAGGCTCACTCAGGTGTTGCTATAGTAAGGCCTCGTGCTCTCTCCTCCTTCCTTGGAAAAATGACTAGCATAAAAGATAAACTGAGACAAGAGGGTTTAATAAGACAAAGTGTTGCAGCATCAAGGCTCCACTAGCAAACCCTAGAAAAATCGGCCTTGAAGTGTAGAAACCCTAAGCTTCAAGACGTCTTCTTATTCTCAGCTTGTAAAGGTATGACTAGCTAAAAGGAAGAAGAAATAGGAGTGTAGCTACGGCTAGGCTCTTTCTTTCTCCAACAATGGCTGAAAAATTTCTCTATCAGGGGACATGAGACAAGGACCTACTTGTGTGCTTGTCACCTAGGGTTTTGATTCAGTGAAATTCATAAACATATGCAAGAAATTAGACTACAACCATTCATTCAAAAAGTTTTGCAGAAAAATACTTACAATTCATCAAGAAATATCAATGCAAACCCTAGTTGTAACACCTTCCTTAAAGAGAAATTCCTAAACATACCAAAATAGTCTTCCTTCAACAAGTGTGCATAGCTAAATCATCAAATAACCCAAGAGAGGGTGCAAATTTCAGACCTCACTAATGAGTGAGTAAGTTGTGATGAAAAATGAAGATAAAAATCCTTCATTTATACAGTATCTTGACCTAAATTCACATTTTAGGTCATGTAAAAGGCTGACAAGGCCAAAATACTAAATCATACAATTTTACATTAAAATGTTAAATTAAAATGCTAATTGAGCTGAAAGGAGATAAAAATCCCCTCTAAGGGAGATGTTAGCCCCTTTTAGGGCAAATGAAGCATTCTAGAGCAAAACGTTAGCCCTCCTTGGGATTCTGCAACCTACCACACGTGCCACTGCTGCCCAGTCTGCCTCCCAAGACATCCAGTAAGTTGGATGCCGTCATGGTCAAGGCTGACGTCCAAAGCCTTCCAAGGCCAACGTTTCACTGAAAAGGGCTCAACCCCCCTAGGTCAAGCTATGTCGGGGTGACTCTAGTGGAACATCCTCTTCTTCTCCGGTACAAAGCCCCTGATCCATCTCCATCCTGTCTCTGCCCCCTGATCTTCTCCATTTCTCCCAACTATGATGCCTTGTTCTTGTTTATCCATGTGGCTAGAAGTTTCTTTCATATCAACCATAACCCTATCACCCTCTGTAAGATAAGACTCTTCACAGTTGTTTTCCTGTTGAGATAACACATTAAAATTTGTCACAAGGTCTTCCTCGAGACTTTCGAGATAGAGTTTCCATTCCTTGTCCTCACATGGTTTTGGATGTGACTCAGTCATGCTTTCCTCAATGATCTCTTTATTTTCAACATGGAGAGGAATGGTCTCTTTATGCTCTACTTCAACAAGATCTTGATTATCACTTTCCTCATCCATTTCCTCGAGGATTTTCAAATAGGTATCCCATTCATCGTCCTTTTCTGAACTTGAGTGATCATACAATGGAAACTTGTGGGAGGAAGGTAAAATTTGAGCCTGTTCTTGGATACAATTTTCAAGCCTTTGCATACGAGGCTAAACATATTGTGCTTGGGTATATTCTACCAGAAATATAAATGCATCCATTTTCTCCTTTATCTCTAGAAGGATATCATTGGAAGGATGCTCACCAAATTCCATAACCAAGTCATTTGTATTTTCTAGCATTCTTACTTGTAGATCACTGAGGACTTGAACATCTTGAACCTCTTCATACCCTAGGATCCAATCTTTTTGAAATCTGTTCACCAGTTGAGGAAAAGATTTTATTTCTTTTGATTGAAACCTGCAATTCCACTTCTTTCCAAGATGCCCTTGCATTGACCATGCAAAGGCTAACATCAAATCGTCTTCAAATACAAGGTTAGCATTAGTTGCATAATTCATAAAAATCTCTAGGAAGTCAACAACTAACAATGGATTTCCATCAAACTCAGGAGAAAAATCAAGCATGATATTTACACAAAGATGTGGAGGTTTCAAAATTTGTGGTAAATCCAAAGGGACAAATATATAAGAAAAAGGTAATGCTTCTTTCTCATTAATATCCATATTTTAAACATAAAGATTGATGGTTTGTTAATCTCAAAGCGTTCATACCAATTGCAACCTTACCAAAGATATGGAATTGTCAATGTTGGAACGTTGGTTCTTGTGTTGTACCTTTGTAAAATTTCTTCAAGTAGAGTCTCCAGGTGATCTTCTACAAGTGAGTGGAAATAACAATAAACTCACCAAAATATAAAACACAAGTTCTTACCAGAGATCAGACAATGGAGTTGCCAAAGTTAGAAACCATTAGTTGCAATGCACTTCTTTTTATCTTTCTTTAGTGGAGTTGTCGGATGAGATCCTGAAATTTTAACATATAAATCCAAAGCAATCTCATCAAAGTAAAAAGAAATAATGTTTACTAATGTATATGTCGTAGGGAACCCTTTGGTTTGAGAACCTTGTTCCCCGACAACGATGCCAAAAAATGTTACCGCCTAAACTAGCAGTCCTATAAGGTTTTGGACTGCTATGGGAGAAACACAAGGGA
This sequence comes from Picea sitchensis, assembly GCA_010110895.2. Classification (NCBI taxonomy): domain Eukaryota; kingdom Viridiplantae; phylum Streptophyta; class Pinopsida; order Pinales; family Pinaceae; genus Picea; species Picea sitchensis. Next base: position 289,122 of record SNQJ01S0007657.1, read on the forward strand.
TAGGTGTCCAATGGCACCACAACGCCTATCCTCTCCATGTTCAAGCCCAAATCCCACTCATGAAAGGCTTTGGGAGGCTTCCCTATAACACAACACAATCACCTTATCCAACCGATTAGTAGATCAATGCCTTAAATGATGGGCTATGGTGAAAGGGGTAGGAGTTAATTATTTTAATGCTTGCTGAAATAAAAGCTACTGTAGAGAATAGAATGACCAAACAACAAGCTGATCTTACCCTTAACTCTCGAAGAAATGATAAAAATGAAGTACAAGAGATAGGGGGAATGTGCTTACCACTTTCCGAATGACTTGCAATGTAAATACCTTGATTAAAGTGGTTGTAAATGGATGATTTCCTCGTTGTATTGTTACTTTAGACCTACAAAACGAAATAAAATGCATAAAATGACAAGTAAAATGGCCTTTTGAGGCCTCCCACAAGTTCAAAAAGGCACTGGATCACTAGATCTGTGGGTAAGAAGTCTAGGGAAGAAAGATGTAAGTGTTTACTAAGCCCAATAACCTTCAGATCTATTAAAATTCTTCTTAAGAAGTTAAGTGTGCTATGTATTCTTTAACTTTAGACTATTAAAACAATAACTGCATGCATAAGGATCACTGAAAGAAAGACATCCACAGTGTACACAAGATTTATACTGGGAAACTCTCGTGGGGGAGAAAACCCAACAAATCTTCTTCAATATAGATTCTTCAACAAGTACAATGTCTCTCTAAAGAGAGATCTCACCAAAACAGAAGATCCACCAAAAACCCTAACCAAAATAGAGTAGCGCACCACTAGACAAAGATAATCCTCCAACAGATAACCAAAACCCTTCACCAGAACACCCTTCCTCTGTAGCCATGTCTGTCTCTCAGACTTGTGCACTTTTTTTTGTGAGAATTTGTTGTGTGTGTTTTTCAAATTAGGCGCCTAGCCTCTTATAAATACAAGTTTGAACTGCCCAGAATTAGGTCAGGGTCGACCTGTCCACTTTATCTTTCGATTTTACAATTGACTTGTCAAGGAACAATAGGGCCAACTTTTACAAAGGCACAATAGGGCCGACTTAACAAATATAATATAATATTAATCTTTAGGGTTTTGTCTTGGTCAAATACAATATGAATATCTTCCGAAGCTACTCAAACTTCAACACTCCATCTTAGCAAGGAAGGTATTTTTCTGGCACAAATGTCACAATTGTTTTTGCTCTTCTGTACACTTTACCATTGACTTGTTGAATTTCCACGAATCTATATTGAAGAAGTTTTGTAACCACATGAACATCTAGGGTCTCATCATCCATCCGAGATTTATTTCATCACGAGGCTTTCACTTGCCAGCTCACACAAAATCTGGCATCTAGTTCCACACAATGAACTAGTAACCTCTGGTTGGCACACCAGGAAACTGGTCCACAATGACCAGGCATCTAATCACGAGGATTAGGAAATGTAGTGCACACACACTACCCATCTAGCCCAAGGATAGGAAACACCTCCAACCACACATGTTGGCCCACCAACTTAAAAGTTGGGTAACTAACCAGCTCTGAAGGCATGGCATCTACTGACCTTGTGCGAGGTCATACTGACTGGTGCCACAGTAACTAACTTTGCGTGCCAGACTTTTTTCAATAGAGTAGAAATTTGCGTACCAGGATTTTTCATTGGAGTAGCCATCTGCGTACCAGGCTTTATCACCGAAGTAGTAGTAACTCGACGTAACAAAATTTTTCATTGGAGTAGCCATCTGCATACTAGGTTTTATCACTGGAGTAGCATTAACTCGGCGTCCCGGGATTTTTCACTGGAGTAGCCATCTGCATACAAGGATTTATCAACGGAGTAGCAGTAACTCGACGTACCAAACTTTTTCACTGGAGTAGTCATAACGTGCCTGTGAATGACCACCCATAGCTTCTACCACATGTTGAAGCTGTTGCTCTAGATCTCAACTGTAAGTCATCACTCCCTCTTACTAGGGATGTCCTTCTGGACCACACCAAGCTTGTCTTTGAAGTACACAAACTTCACTCTTGATAGAGGCTTGGTCAACACGTCAACTATCTTCTCATCTGTAGCGACATACTGGAGCTTCACTACTCCCCTTTGTACCATATCTCTAATATAATGGTACCTGATCTCGATGTGCTTGGACTTGTCATGGAACACTGGGTTCTCTGTCAAATTCACACAACTTTGGTTGTCACACGAGATACAAGTCGCCTCAAACTCGAGATCAAACAATCCTGCAAGAATCTTTCGAAGCCACACTGCTTGACTACTAGCTGAACAAGCTGCTATGTACTCTGCTTCAGTTGTACTAAGCGCCACACTAGTCTTCTTCCTGTTGAACCATGAGATCATCATTGATCCCATACTGAAACAACATTAAGATGTACTCTTTCGGTCTGCAAAACTGTCGGCCCAATCTGAATCAGTAAAGCTTTGCAGGCTTTCTCTCACTATTTGAAGCATATTTGAGTCCATAATCAATTGTAGCCTTCATGTACCTCATCACATGTTTTGTTGTAACCAAGTGAACACTTCTTGACTCAACCATATACTGACTCAATGTGTTCATCGCAAAACATATATCTGGCCTCGTGTTCGTTAATTACATTAACGAACCAATTATCCGTCTATACATGGTGCCATCCACTGTCTCTGAAGATGTATCGCTCAACAAATTCATATTTGTCACCATCATAGTAGGAATGGCCTTTCAATCCATCATTCTGAATCTCTTTAGAATCTCAACAACATATTTTCCTTGGTTAAGGAAAATATCACTCGGTCTATGCCATGCTTTTAGACCTAAGAAGTAATGCATCATGCCTAGGTCTTTCATATCGAACTTTGCAACAATCTTCCACTTACTCTCAGCGATGAGCTTCTCGTCCCCTGTTAGAAACATGCCATCCACATATAACAGTAGTATCACTGGTCCTCCATCCACAACCTTGAAGTACAGGTTGGAATCTGCTTTACTCTTGGTAAAGCCCAAGCTCATCAGGAAGCTGTCAATTCTACCGTACCATGCTCTGGGTGCTTGCTTTAACCCATACAAGGATTTCTTTAATCTGCACACATGTGTCTAACTATCATGCGTCTCAAAAACTTGGGGATACTCCACATACACTTCCTCTTCTATTACACCATTTAGAAAGGTTGTCTTCATATCCGTCTGGTGTACCTTCCACTTCTTTACTGCAGCTATTGCAAGTATATCTCTAATTGAAGTGTATCTAGCCACAGGAGAAAAGTCTCCTCATAATCGATTCTTTCTTTTTGGGAGAAACCACGTGCCATGAATCTTGCCTTGTGCGTCTCGATACTTCCATCTGTTGAATGCTTCATCTTGTAAATCCACTTGGAACTTACAACTGTCTTCTCTTTCGGTTTTGGAACCACATCCCAAACATCATTCTTTACAAAGGACTGGTACTCTTCAACCATGACATTCTTTCATTCTTTCTTCTTTGTGGCCTCTTCATAACTTGTAGGCTTAACATCAATGATGTCACTTAGCAATTCCACATAGCTAGAGTAAGGTCATGGCCACTCGCTTTCTTTGAAGGATCCATCTGGAGCACCATACTTCTCTGCATCTTGAATGATTTCCTGAGACCAAGATGGTATTCTCTTCTTGGTATTCATCTCTTGGGATGAATCTGCAGGTCTCTGTGGTTTTTCCATATAATGTTCTTCTAGTACATCATCATCACTTGCATTTGTATCTGTAACTCTGGGAGCTTCAGGCTCCTCATCATGAACCTCATATGAATGATGTTGTCTTGATCTAATGAAAGTTGTATCCTCATCGAAGGTGACATCTCTGGTAGTCTCAATCTGATGGTGACCATGGATGTAAACTTTGTATGCCTTCGATGTCTAACTGTATTCAACAAATATACCCTTCTTTCCTGAAGGGTCCAACTTTGATCACTTGTCCTTGGGGACATGCACATATATTGGACAACCAAATATCCTCAGGTGGCTGACCTCTTCCTTTTCACCTGTAAACATCTCTCCTGGTGTCTTGTTCCCAAGTACTTTGTGGGGACTTCTGTTTTGCACATATACAATGGTCCTAGCTGCTTCTGCCCACAGATGCATCAATATATTTTGATCATGAATCATGGCCTTCACTGCTTCCATGATTGTACGGTTCTTTCTTTCTGCCACACCATTTTGTTGAGGATTGTAGGGAGTAAAGAATGCCTTGAATTCATCTGATGTGAATTCTCCTCCATTATTTGATCTCATAATCTTTATCTTCTTTTTAGACAAGTTTTCAACAAGTGCCTTAAACTCTTTGAACGTGTTGAACACTTCATTTTTATCCTTCAAAAAGTAAATCCAAGTTTTACGTGAGAAATCATCATTAAATGAAGCATAGTATACATACCTGCTAAGTGAAGCGGCTGACATCTGTCCACACACGTATGAATGTATAATGTCCAAGGATCCCATAGCTTTGCTATCACTGCTTGGAAATGGTTTCTTCACATTCTTGCTTTGTGCGCATCCCTTGCATATTCCTTCATGTTCCACATGGATTTTTGGCAAACCTGTCATCATATTGCTCACAATCAGTAGGGCTTTGTAATGTATATGAGCAAACCTCCTATGCCATAGTTCACTTGGAGTAATTGTACTGTATACTAGTCCTAAAACTGAGTGTCCCTTAGCTTGTATAATCCTCCTTCTTGAACACCATTCACTACAACATCATCAATAGATTTTCCTCTAGGCCACATGAGGACTTCACCATCAATGAAAGCTACTCTGAATCCTTTCTCATCTAAAGTTGAGATAGAAAGGATGTTCTTCTTCAAACTGGGTACATACAACACATCCTTCTTATTCATAGGTTTTTCGTAGTCTAACTTGTAGGATGCTTCTCCTACTCCTTTAATGGGATACTGATAGTCATCACCTAGTTTTACCTTGTGAGGTGAATCTTTCTGAACTAGATCTGAGAGAGATTCCTTATAACCAATCATGTGCTTAGAATCACCACTATCAATAAGCCATGTGTCACTTCCATGAGTCACTGTACCAGTAAGAGCTGAGATCAAAGCATATTCTTCACTTGAGTCTTCTTCTTTGGTTTTCTCATGATCATATTCATCATCTTCTGTGGCATGATCATGATGTCTTCTATAATTTACTTTTCTAACCTAACCTTTGGAGTTGGGACAATTGATGGCAATGTGTCCCATATTCTGACAAATGGAGCATCTGTAATTTGAGAAATCCTTCTTGAACTTGTGATTCTTTTGTAACCCATGAGGTTTCTTATGTGAGTGAACTTCCTCCTTGCTCTTTCCTTTTCTGGTATGTGCTCCTAGGGATTGATTTTCTTCATCACCTAGTTTTTCTTCTCTTGCTGCCAATCTAGCTTCTTCCTAAGTGCAGGCCTCCCATAGTCTGCTAAACCTTGTTAGCCTTCTTCTTGAACATATACCCTGAATGAATGATTCCCAAGATCTGGGCAGACCATTCAATATAGTCATCACCAACTCTGCTACTTCGATTGTGTCTCCAATCGCTTCAAGTTGTTCTTTGATTTGAGACACCCTTGTGAAGTATGATTGGATAGTTTCTGAACTCTACATCTTTACATTCTTGATTTGTGTCCTCAAGGTCATCTTCCGGTTGATATTATTGCCTTCATACAATCGGGATAAGGCATCAAACATTTGCTTGGGAGTTGTCAATGATGATACATGGGGGATCAAATGATCCTTGATAGAATCAACAATGATTGTCTTTTCCTTTACTAGGTTCTTTTTGTGCTTTTCTTTGATTTGAGACACCCTTGTGAAGTATGATTGGATAGTTTCTGAACTCTGCATCTTTACATTCTTGATTTGTGTCCTCAAGGTCATCTTTCGGTTGATATTCTTGTCTTCATACAATCGGGATAAGGCATCAAACATTTGCTTGGGAGTTTTCAACGATGAGACATGGGGGGCCAAATGATCCTTGATAGAATCAACAATGATTCTCTTTTCCTTACTAGGTTATTTTTGTGCTTTTCTTTGGTCTCATCTTCATTAGGTTTTGGAACTTCTTCTTTTACGAAATCTTCTAGATCATTCTCTTCTAGAATGAGCATCACTCTGTACTTCCATGCTCTGAAGTTATCAACACCTTCAAGCTTCTCATCAAGCTTGGTACTGGGTGCCATCCTGTGCTTGAACAATACAATAAGAAAAATAAAAAAAATTCAAAGAAGGGTTTTGTACTTACCAGAGTGTACTATGCCAAGGTGAACAGTTCCAACTTCAATTCTGTAGCTGCCAAGACATCTTAGACTAGGGTTTATGAGGAAACCCTAATTTTCCAAAATGTGAATTTAAAATTTTGCTCCAAGGGAAAGGTGCTCCCTCCTAACGCAAGTTCCTTGGGGGTATTACTTTGACCAACGTCCTCCAAAAAGTGGGTGAATTCACCTTCTAGGGTTTTGTGCAGTTGCAGGCAGTAGAAGTACCAATTGCAGTTTACAAAACTTCGTCAAACTAAGAATCTAAACCCAGGGAGAGGTGTGCTAGGGTTAGGAGAGTCTTCCTATGCTATTAGCTTCCCCAGCGAGTTCTTGTAAGTTGTGAAAATGGCTTCTTTCAGGCCCACTCTGATACCATGCTAAAATTCTTCTTAAGCAGTTAAGTGTGTTCTGTATTCTTTAACTTTAGACTATTAAGACAATAACTGCATGCATAAGGATTACTGAAAGAAAGACATCCACATTATACACAATATTTATCCTAGGAAACCCTCGTGGGGGTGAAACCCCAACAAATCTTCTTCAATATAGATTCTTCAACAAGTACAATGTCTCTCTCAAGATAGATCTCACTAAAACAGAAGATCTACCATAAACCCTAAGAAGAATAGAGTAGCGCACCACTAGACCAAGATAATACTCCAAAAGATAAACAAAACCCTTCACCAGAACAACTTTCCTCTGTAGCTGTGTCACCCTTCCTCTGTAGTTGTGTCCCTCTCTTAGACTTGCGCGCTTTTTTGTGTGAGAAAGCTTGTTGTGTGTGTTTTCCAAATGAGGCATCTAGCCTCTTATAAATACAAGTTTGGACTGCATAGAATTAGCTTAGGGATGACCTGTCCACTTTATCTTTCTATTTTACAATTGACTTATCAAGGCACTGTTATTCCCTATCCTAAGGATAACTAAGGAGATCATGTCTCGAGGCCCACAGGTCCTAGACATGGAGTGCCGAGAGCCGAATGACTTGAGCATGGCCCCAGAGGGCCCCTCTTTTTTTCAGTGCATCCCACCTATCAACAGAAGCAATATCCATCCCGTTGACCACCTATTTCAACTAGGGGGTTAACTCCATGTACCATAAAGTTGTGTACCTTGGGGTACAACTTTTGTTGAAGACTTTCTCGTTCTACAAGGCATTTTTTCCCCCGACACGTCTTTTTGTAATCGGAATGCCCACTCCCGTGCGTTGGATAATAATGTAATGAGTATGCATGAGTCATATTTTAGGTTAGTTTCCTAGGACTTTATCATTAGGGAAGTCCTTTCATCGAGTGTTTTTTATCCTCGGGTAATTTTTAATTACCCTTGAGTTTTTCACTCACAATAATCCTCCAAAGTGGTGAAAGGAGTTCTAATGATCGAGCCCAATGGGTGACTAGGGTCTAGGAATATTGTAAATGAACATGCTAGACATCTCCTAGAGTCTTGCGGAATTCCATTGAGTCCCATTGAGTCTAAGTCGTTGTTTTTCATTTATTAAAATTACCCAGTTAATGGTAATTTTAATTAAAATTGATGTAAAAATGTAAAAACTTGGTCCTAGGGGATTTTGATAGGGGTATGGGTACTCAAAAGAAATGGCATGAGACCCCCTACATGCTTGGACCAAGTTTCAACTCAAATGGACAAGTTTTTCTAGGTCATTGTCCATGAGGAGTCTGAGTCAGTCTTGAGTCAGCATTTAATTGTTGTGATTTGGTTAAGTAAAAATGCCAAAAATTGTAAAATGAGCAAAAAGTCATGAGAAAGAGTGGGAGATGTTTCCTGTTATCGTACACTTTGTAGCAAGGATAAAAGACTTGAGGTTTGAAGGTCAAACTGGCGTAACAGGAACCAATCCCACCCAATGTCACCACAATGGGATGGTTCTTTCTCTTTAGGGAGGTAAATCCCAAGGGAGACGTCCCCAGTGACCTGGGGTTTTGAGAAGGCAAAATATTATAAGACAAGAATAATTCCCCCTCACAAGCCACCACTAAGCAGATAATCCTAGCTAAAAAGCCAATAATAAAGTAAATCCCCCAAAGAGATACACCTGCCTGAGACAAAGCAACAATAAACTGATATATGCAAGCTTTGATCAATGGGATAGTAATTCATATGAATCAATGACTATCTGATGAAAATATAAGCAATTTGATAATAAATATTGACGAAGTCAATGTTTATAAAATAACAATGAGAATTATGTCACTTCTTCAATAAATGCTGAAACAATATGGCATTCAATGCAATAAACCAACACTTCATTCAATTTATTATAAAGACGTCCATAATGTTGGATGATGTCATGGTCATGATGGGTGACATTCTAGCCCTTCCAAGGTCAACGTTCCACTGAAAAAGGGCCAATCCCCCTAGGTCAAGCTCTATCGGGATGCCTCTGGTGGAACGTCCTCTTCTTCTCCGATGCAAAGCCCCTGATCCATATTTGTCCTGTCTCTGCCCCCTGATGGGGTGACAACATCCATTTGATGGGCTCTTCAGCCCCATGGAGGTCCGAACTGATCATCTCCCCATGTGTACCGGTCCAAATGGTACTTGTCCATCGGGCAAGGTCCTGCACATCAAAAGCTACACCCTCCATGGGCTCATCGGTCACAAGGATCATAGCAATGTCAATCACATCTCATCATTAATATTATTAAACATGTGCATGAAAACCCTAATACATCAGATAACAACTCAAAGACGTTACACAAGCCTACAATACAAGTCTGGAGGAAAGTACAAGGCGTCCTATTGGGCTAGTGTCCACTGGAAAAGGAAAGTTCTCGGAAGAGACCTGATCCAAGCCATGTAAGTGGGTGATGTGGTCAGGGGATGTCCAAGCATCTGGGGGCAATGAGGGTCAAAGATGGAAGAAACATTACCTGTGGCTACCTTTGTAGAAGGCAAGCTATACTTGTCCTGGATGCAATTTTTCCAATCCCATTCTTTCCTTTTATTCTTATTCTTTTTATTCTTTTATCTTTTATTGAAGAACAAATGCATCATTCATGTCAAAATCTACGTCCCCAAGAGAAAGATCAATATGGACAATCCATCATTTCCTTGTCTCCTCCTTTTCTCGATTCTTTAAGTCAAGAGGTCATCTTAGATTCAGATTTATTTTATCATGAGAATAGTGTTGTAGCTTGTCATCACCAAACTTATAGCTTATCAGTCCCTCCTATTGTTAATGAACCAATGTGCCATGATTTGCCAAGTTTTGATGACTATGAGGATGTTTTCCCTGAGAAACCATCTGTCCTAGCTATTCTACTAATCCCCTCAACCATTAATAGTCAAATGGTCATTGATTCACTTTTGTATGATGATTATGAATATTATTTCCATGAACAATCTGTTGAACACCTTATATCAGAAAGTACCCTTCCCATCAAAGAAACAATAACTTGTTTCAACCCTCGTGTCATATTTTTGTTGCTGAAAAAGAAGAAAAAGATGATAATCTAATTTTAGAGAGTGAAAAACTGAGAAATTGGGACCATAAGCCAAGCTTTGATGAATATCCCTTACAATCAGAAGATAAGATAGAAGAATTTAGTTTCCCAGGCACTTCTAATTGTGATGAACTGCCCTATCAACCCCCTATTCCTCTTGAAGACACAAGCTCAATTTCATCAAGCAGCCAAGATCAAATGCCATGTGATCAGATCAGAAAGGTTGAAATTAAAGAAAGACAAGCATCACTAAGACTTTTTCCTAATACACCTCATGACCAGGAGTGGACCAAGGCCATATGCATTGAGGATGAATCAGAGAATCAACAAGCCAACAACAACCAAGAACAATGGATGAAGGACCTAATGCAATACTTTTCCTTTTTACACAAAGAAATGTTGCAGGGGCAAGTATTGATGATGTTTTTCAGGATCCATTTGTAGCCTGTCTGCAAGCAGAAAATGGGCCTAGGCTCATTGATTTCTTCAATGGAAAGTGTATTTCCAAATGTTTCTTTGACGCGCCTTCAAGTAAGAATTATCTCTGGTGCCTAAGGAAGCACATTTCAAAACTTCAAACAGTTGAAAAAATGATGAAATGGCTTTATTTGTTGTTTCATGTAACTTGAACGCTTCAGTTTCCCAATAATTAGAGTAGGTGTGTGCAATAAGCTTGCTGGACAAGCATCATTTTTATCATTTTGTCAGTTCTAGTTTTCATTTTCATTTAGTTTCAGCTGAAGGTCACATATCAAAGAAGATTGCAGAGGTTAAAGGTTGAGAGCATGACTCCACAAGCCCAAAGGATAAGGCACT
>SNQJ01S0007658.1:16354-31479 GCA_010110895.2 Picea sitchensis
CAGTCACCATCTTCCTTCTTCTCTGTAAACTTCTGCTGCGCGCATTTTCTTCAATGCGCATGTTTTCTTCAATGCTGTTCCACCTGTGCTTTTACATCCGAATCCCCAAGGGGTTTTATTCTGCATATCCTGCCATTTCTGTTGTTGCCATCAAAGACAACAATCATCAACACACATTCGTTGCTTGTTCAATATTTGCCAACATATAATGTGCCAACCACATAATCAATGTGCCATGCATTCCATACTTATTTTGCGGGAATGGGTTTTGGATTAATGTAGTGGTTAACCCAAGGTGGGTAGCCCGATCAGACCCACGACCTATTTAATGGGTGCACATTCCAATGTATGCACACATTCTAAGGATGCATGGATCTCAAGATAGAGGTATGGTATAGGTGTCTTGGAGTGTGTGCCAAAGAGGAAGCTAAGTTTAAGTGTTGTATATATTGGCATGCCATGAGGTATATTGTCTAAACATAGGCATGTTTATACTCATTTTTCTCATTTTTCCGATAGGAGTACGATGGTGATGTTATTTTTGTGATAAGAGGTCATTTTTTAAAGTCTTAATCCATATTTCCATTAATGAGTGCCATAGTGCATTGTTTGGTGTGTAAAGAGGGTAAAATTGAGCCAGTTCAGAATATGGTCGACTTTATACTCATTTTCCTCCGAATTTCGTAAGGAATTCAATGGTAAACTCCTTTTATGAGTTTGAGCAGTGGAATTTAAAGAGTCCATAAAATTGGCTTTGTAAGTCCATATTGTAATGTAATTTGACATTTTGATATGATAAGGGGCAGTCTTATTGTCTAGAAGGAACTTGAAGATGAAGTAATATATGTCATCAATGTTGTATATTTTATTTATTTTATTTTTTATTTTTCTATCTCATAATACTTCAAACTAATTATCAGTTTATGAGATTTTGGATAAAAAACACAAGATCATTTTTTTTCTGCAATTCACCTTAATACGATCAATAATTAATTTTGAATCAAATTAAATGTTAATATGTATATTTTAAAGGAACAAGTGGTATCTAAGGATTTTTGGATCATCAAGTGTGAAATATATATCATAAAGCCCAAAAAGAAATGACCTTGGAACCCTTCCATAGAGAGAAAATCAAATATTACATATCCTTAGCTGAGATGCATGATATACATGTTATCATATACATCTTGTGGAAGATTGTGATTCTTCTATGGGTAGGCCTCATTCATTATTAACTATTTTATAATATTGAATCGTTGGTCTCTAATTGTTATGGCCTACTTTAGAATTTAGGGAAGCTTCTTTATGGGTAGGTCTTATTCATTATTAGCTATTTAGGGCCTACTTTAGAATTTATGGAAGCTTCTTATGGGTAGGTCTTATTCATTTTCATTATTAGCTATTTTACAATATGGAATGATTACTCTTTGATTGCTATGGCCTACTTTATATTTTATGGAAGTTGTTTTATTAGTTTGTGTTGAGGTTATTCTTCCACTTTACTTTTCTTTTTAAAGTTAAGGGAAAAAATCAAACTCTTTGGAGTGTAAGAGTGTATATATTGTAAAATTATATATTTTTTTAAATTTAGTTGAAAAATAATTATCGTTAATGATCTTTGTTTTATTAGATTGATTAAAAAATATTGAATTCATTTGTCTGATTATTGTCAATTTAAAATAATAATAATAATAATTTAACAAAATATTAATGATTTAAGTGTGTATGTTTCCATAGTTAGTTATAATTGTTGTAAAACTTTCTAGATATAAACTGTGTAGGATGTTTCGAAACATCCAACGTTTCGAGTGGAGACTCCACTCATCATCAGGGACAACAAAAGCTAAATTATTCGAACTGAATGATTTAGCTTTTGTTGTCCCTCATGATGGGTGGAGTGTCCACTAGAAACATTGGGCATTTCAAAACTTCCTACACATTTTATCTCCAGAATTTTTTACAAAAAATATTAATGATCTAAGTCATTCATTTGTTTACTATAGTTGAGAAAGTAATTAAAGGAGGAGGGCACCAAGGATAGCTCTTAAACAATCTATATATGTGTATATTGAATTATTTCTATTTACTTTTGTTGATTCTTAGTGTTATCAATCTAGGTTGTTATGTCTATATTGCATATGTATATACATATAAGAAACTATGAAGTTGTTATCAATCTATATTATTATGTTTCCACTTTCTCTAGTGTGTGCTTAAGTAAGAGAGTGGTATTTCCACTTTTTTAATTAATTTTTCATTCATACAAATTCGTAAAATTATAGTCTTCCCAAAGTTGAGTTGAAAAACATTTTATTTTTTATGATCTTTATTGAATTATGTTTGGCCAAAATATTTATATTTTATCTTTTTTATCATTGTTGAACTCAAAAAAAAAATCAATATTTTTTTGGTTCATACATTACAAAATTATAACCTTCCAAAAATTGAGTTAAAAAATAATTTATTTTTTATTATTTTTCTTGAATGGATTAAAAGACATTGATTTAAAATTTAGAATCATTGAAAATAAAATAAAAAGACAAAAAAACATCAAACTCAGTTCAATGTTCCACTATGATTATTTCCTATTGATATGACAACAAATGTAAAGTCCAATGCAACTTAATGCAAGTAATATTATTTTTTTGTATATTGATTATGGAATGATGACTTGAAAAACTATTAATGTTCTAACCCATTCATGTGTTCATCATAGTTGAAAGAGTAACCAAAGGAGGAGGGTACCAAGGATAGTTATGAACAATATAATAGGTGTAAATTGGATTATTTCTATTGACTATATGAGATATTTAGTGCTGTTAATCGACGTCACTATTTTTATATTGCACGAGTATACACATGCAAGAAAGTGAAACAAATTGCATCCAACATAACAAGTTTTACATAAATTAGTCACTTGTGGATAATGGTATGCATATAAATATGTTTCCTCTCTTTGCCTTGAGGTGGGTGAAGTGTACACAATGAAAGAGGGGCCCTCGTTTCATTTCAGTATGGTTACTTTTTAGAAACCTAGCTTTTGAGGCTAGTAATGTTTTTCAATCTGCTATTCATACAGTCGTTAAATTTGCACATGGTTAATTAAACAATTTTTTCCCATTATTGCTCATGCGAATACAGTTTGATTCATACTAGTAAGCTTTAAATCCTTTAAAGTTTTTAAATATTATGGATTTAATCAAACAAATGCTAATACTAACAAGTTTTAATTTCTTTAAGATTTCTAAATATTATGAATTTGATGAACTTATTATAAATGTGAATAGTGTATTTCATTGGTACATAATCGATTTACAATATGTGTGTGCATAATTTTAATATAGCTCTTACATAAATGAAAATTATGTACCTAGAACTTGCACATTTCTCTCTCCATTCTCTTTATCCTAAGAAAAACAATATGACTACATTTACCAAAAAAATCTTTTAGAAAGATATTGACTCCAAAGGCTAATTATATCCATACATTTGCAACGATGAGGAGGAGAGGAACATGGAAGGAGAAGAAGGACTAGTAAACTATTTGGTGGATCTCTTGGAAGGATTGGGACAAATTTTAATTTTCCTACTTTTGGGGCTTTTTTACTAGGAGGCTAAATTGGTAAGTCTCCTCTTTTATCTCCTTTATTTTCTTCATATAGGAATTATTGTCAAACTAAGTTGTGATTGATGTCAAAGGGTTTATGTATGGTGATTGATGTTAAGGATGATGTCAAAGGAAGTTGTATCATTGATGTCATGTCCAAGGTAGTCAATGATCATGAATGCTCTTATGTAGGAAGTACCAAATGGATGAACTCCAAAGGGCCCAAGCCAACTACTTCCACCAAAGTTAGGAGCTTCTTAGGAGCAGTACAGTACTAAAGGAAATTCATTGCTAATTTCTCATACATAGCAACACCTATACATGCATTAACAAGTGTTAAACAAGTCTTTCAACGGGGATGCAAGCAACAGTAAGCCTTCAAGATATTGAAGGAAAACATAAGCATCGTACCATTTTTGGCTATGCCAGATCTACATCATCCATTTGAGATTCAAACTGATGCAAATGGATATGTCATGGGAACAATATTGATGCAACGAGGTAAACCTATATGTTATCATTCTGAGACTTTCACTCAAGATGTGATTAACTATCCAACATATGATAAGGAATTATATGCATTGGTATAGTGTGTAAAGAAATGTAAGCATTACTTAATGGGAAAGGAAACAATAATTCATATTGATCATCTACCATTACAATATTTTCAGTCACAGACCAAGCTACAACATTCACGACACCTCATGTGGATGGGTTTTGGTAATCAAGTATAAGAAGGGTATTCATAACAAGATTGTAGATATGTTGTCAAGACCAATAATTAATGCATCCACAATACTCAGGTATAATCCTTTAGAACATGAAAGTTATACAGAACAATATGCTAGGGATGATGATTTTAAAGAAGTATATGATGTGTTAACTCATGGAAATCAACAGTCAGATTATTATATGCATGATAGTTTGTTATATCATCTTGGAAAACTATGTATACCAATAGATGAAAGAGTGAATGTAGTTAGAGAATCTCATACATCTCTCATCTCTGTTCATTTTGGGGTTGGTAAGACATTTACACAATTACAAAGGTGTCATTGTTGGCCTTGAATGAATGAAACAGTTTCCAAGTATATCAAAGGGTGTGTTATGTGTGCCACAAGTAAGCCTAACAACAGAAAGTTGGGGTTATATACACCACTTCAGTGCCTTCTTAGCCATGGAAAAGTATCTCTATGGACTTTGTAGGGGGTTTGTTGATGTCCAGGACATGTCATGATTATCTATATGTTGTTGTGGATAGATTCAACAAGATGTGTATTTTGATGTCATGCAAGAAACAGGTCACAACTGAACAGAAAACACAAATGTTCTTTGTTAATGTATGGGTTCATTTTGGACTTCCTACATCTATTATATCAGATCGAGTCTCTTACTTTTTGGGAGATTTTTGATCTCATTTATGGGAGCTAATGGACACTAAGTTGAATAAGAGAATAGCTTTCCATTTGCAGACAAATGGACAGATAGAGGTGGTAAACACAACAGTTGTACATCTACTTCGAGGGTACTGCAATAAGCATCCTAAGTTGTGGGATGAAAAATTACCTTATATACAACATGCCTATAATCATGACATGCATTCGTCTACTCAGAAAACGCCTTTTGAAGTATGTTTGGGCTACTTTCTTAAATCACCTATGGAATCTGATTTTGGAGAAGCAGGTAAAGAAGATGGATATAATCATACAAATAAAGCTAAAAGGTTCATTCAAAAGATTCAACAGGTACATCAAGCAGTATAGGAACAATTGGAGAAGATCCAAGCCAATTATAAGGCAAGGCATGATAAACATTAGGTTTACCATCAACTTGAAGTCGATGATCAAGTATGGTTACATATCAGCAAGGATAGAATGAAAAGTGAAGGTAAAAAGATAAGACCAATTTGGTATGGTCCATTCAAGATCTTGGAAAATATTGGTACTAATGCCTTTCGTTTAGATCTACTAGCCTACATGAAAATGTATTCAGTGGTAAATGTTGAGAATTTGAAGCTTTATGTGCCTCCTATGATTATGGATGAAGATAAAAGTATTCAGGTTCCAACAGTTGATGATTTTTCTCCAGAGTATTTGGACGAGCTAGAGGAATATGTCATTCTTAACATAAGAATCAAGTCTATACAACGAGGTGTTGTGGAATATCTTCAAGTTGGTCTTAAAGGGGTAAAACCAAGTAAGGAAAAATGGATGGAGATTAGAAGGGTGAGGGAACTCTATCATCACCTAGTTTTTGAGTAATGAAAATATTTTTGTGGTCCAAAGGCTTCCAATGGAGAGGATTGATCCAAAAGGATCTAGGAATTCTCACAGAGGTCTAGGGGGATCCAGAACGTCCATAGAGGTCCAAAATGGTTCAAAAATGCTCAAAATTCAAGTATTCCAATGCTCACTAAAACACCATCAATGTGTACAACTCAATGATATCTTTCCAACGATGCAAAAATCCCCTCAAATGAAGTTCGTATGCAAAATTTATGAGCGGTCAAATTTCCAATCAAATCAGGTTAAAGTCAAAAGGGTGACACGTGTCACCACTGCAATGGTGATATGCGGCACACGATTGTACAAGTGACATGCATATTGGTTGGCAGCTGACTAGGTAATTCGTACACGCCTGATGGACAAATCACATGATTGACACGTGGAAAGTGATGGCAATTGAGAGGTCCCCACATGGTGACCTCCCATTGGCCAATATTGGTTATGGTCTATCAAAATAATATGGGATTCAACGGGGATCAAACCTGTGACCTCCCAAAGCCTTATACAAGCCTCCACTACCAACGTGTCATGCATTTAGTTCTTACCATGATATGTTTTAAAATTTATTTGAATTAATGTAAAGCTTCATTTTGGGGGGAAAAGGGGCCAAGGGCTAGCCCCCATCCCCTCGTATATATATTAATACATGCGACCAATACCATAAGCGTGGGGGGCTAACGAACTACAAACCAATGCAACCATATAATATATGGTTACAACCATATATTAAACGACCAACGATTATGCCAATAAAAACGACGAAATATATGGGGGATGGTGGGGCTCAAACCCTCGACTTGCCATATATAACCACAACGTTTTAACCCACAAACCACACATATGGTTTGTTAAAACAAACCACATATTTTATATTTAATGCCTGCCTCAAAATTCGAACAGTAAGTTAGGGCATACGCCCTATTTAATGGGTGCACAAACCGAGGCAGGGAGCATCAATTTTATGCAGAGAATTGTCTTGAAGTGCGTGCCTAAGGGTAAATATACTTTGAGGTACATCATAAAGCATGTCGAGAGGTCCCTTAACGGAATTTCGAGAAATTTATACTCATTTTTCACGTTTTTTCACAAGGAATCCAAGTTCCAACAGTGCACTATGTTTCTGCATTTGAACAACATGTAAAAAGGTAATTGTAAAACACAAGCATTTGAGCATTAATAAAGAAGGTATATATTGGAAGCAGACCCGGAGAGGTAGACCAAATTGGGGAGAGGTAGACCAAATTGGGTGAAATCCATTATCTAACTTGTGTATGTGATTTCATTATTGTTTTTCATTTCAAGATCAATTATTTGCAAGATGTTTATCATTAAAGTGTGAATGGTTAGATAAGTTTTTCACATGTAAATTGTAAACAACAAAGCAATCATTATTATTTCGAAGATCACGTAGATGTTTACGTGTATTTAAAATAATCAACATCCAAGGATTTTTCGGATCATTTGAATATCATAATCTCTCTAATTTCATTAAATTCCTATTTTAATTTCTCCCTTCAACATGGCATTCTCCCTCTCATATTTTAAACCTTATTCTAATATAGTTTTTAAGCCATAATTTCTTTTACTATTCAATTATATTTCCCCACCATATTCCCCTTGTTTCCGCTATGGTCACATCGTATCTTAATACCACAATATTTTAATATTTTAATATCTCTTTATATTTTCTTTTACTCCCTTAAATTTCCTTTCTTCCTCTAAGGTCACATAGTATTTTAATATTTTAATTCTTCAAATATAATCTAAATATAATTTAAAATTTCAATATTTTAATATTGAAATATCCTAGTATTAAATTTCCCCAATTTTCCTCTTTTCTTCTCAACTATCACATCGTAATTTAATAATTTTAATATATCATTTTTTCAATATTTCGATATTTTAATATCTAATCTCAATACCCTTCCTTTAATACCTTTTTATATCATTTTTAACCTAAGGACCTATTCATTATTTCATTATTTTAATTCTCTTTTTCCCCTCAACGGTTATCTCGTTTCCTTTAAATACTATGCCCCGTCACTCTTTTATAACATCTTAAGAGCTTCAATTGTCCTTGATGATGGGTGGAGTGTCCTCTCAAAACATTGGACGTTTCAAAACCTCTCACATAGTTTTATCCAGAAGAAATTTTATCTACTACTATGACTAACTATGGAAACCTACATGTTCAAATAGAAAAAGGTAATTTTCTTTTGTAATGTTATTTTCTAGAATTTCTAGAATTTTTAGAATTTATTGTTTTTTTTTTATCTTTTATATATCTATTATATTTATAATATTATTTTTTTTAAGTTTTGAAAAGTATTTTTGTAATTTATTTTAGTTTTTTTTGTGTTTTTAACCGTTTTTTTAGTTAATTATAATTATTTTATTTGTTTTTTAGTTTATTTTTTTTTAATTTAATTTGTTGTTTTTTAAGTTTAAAAAAATAAGTTTTTTTTAAAATCATTTTAACAAAAGAGTGATGGTGGAGTAGGGGTGGGTAAGGCGATTTTGGTTACAATAATGATGACGTTTCAAGCAATGGTTTAAAAAATGATGGAATTTTAAGTTCGAAATAAAAAAGTGTACTATTGCTAGGACCTTTTTTTTATTCAATGATTGATTTTAAGATTTTGCTTACAATGGTTTAAGTTGTTAAGACTATAGTTTCAAACGAGTTGTAATTTTAACCTTGAAAAAACAAAAGGGTGCTACTCATAGCACCACTTTTAAATTCAAGGGTTGATTTTAAGGCTTTTAACAATATTATAGATCATGGTTGCAAAAATGTGTAATTTTAACCCTAGAAAAAAGGGTACCATTGGTGGCATCACCTTTTGAAACGATGGTAGAAACAACCACTAAATGTGACCTCTAAGAAAACAAGAACTCTGGAGGGTTCTTGTCAAGTTGATAAGTATGATTTTAGGGATAGGTCATGTTTTGGTGATTCAGGGCATTGGAACTTTTGGAGCCCATTTGGAGAATTAAATGATAGTTTGGGGGGTCAAAAAATTGTGAACATGGTATACATCTTCTTGATGCTACTCTACACATCGAGATCTTTCCAATTGGATACTGATCACTTTAATCAAAGTTCGTATGAGGAAGTTATGCCTCCTACAAGTTGACATGTCCTATTGATCACCATGGTATTAAGAGGATGCCATGTCATCTTCCATTACTCACACATGTGGACCTTCAATAATATTCAAAAGGGTCCAAAACCCTAACCCTAATCTAGATTTGAGACATGCAAAAACCTAACCCTAACCCTATTTGGCTCTCAGGACACGTTAACTATCGGGCTACTAAGAAATGAAGGAGTTCTATTCTTCTTGTATTGATTATTGCTACATAGTTGAGTAGAGATGATGCCCTGAGGGATCACTTAAGATCAACCAGGACAAGTTTCAGATCGAATCCAACCTAACATTCTTCCATGACAGAGAAAATTTGTACTATGTATGATAACATTGTATTCATAAGCGTCCAAGGATCGTGGTTTCCATATGACCACGGGCGTGATCGAGCACTAAGCCTAGATAAGCGCTTTTCCCACTTTGATAAATTGACGATCTTTGTTTTATTTAACCGTTGAGATGAACGACTTTGGTACTTTCAGAGGGGGGGGGATACCTTTCACCATCCCAAGGTAAGGCGGGGGTGAAATAATCGCCCTATCAACACATGAAGACACGATCAATGACGAGGATTATTTTGGGGGGTCGCCTTTGGTTTAACGCACTCGCTCCTTCAACACCCGAATTGAGCTATATCTATTGATCTCGTCCAAGATCAATGATGATCCAATGATCATCGAGCTTCACTGCCTTTTTTCCACAATGTTCCTCCGTCGATCCGACGATTGATTAACTCTACAGGTTTATTCTTTCTTTCAATCGGACGATCTATGCTCGTCGATAAACCAAATGGACAATCGTGATTCTCTGGAATTTATGATTATAGGATACCACTATAACACTGATGCAAATCAACCAATAACAATAGACATTACACACAGGATTTAGATCAACAATCTAACAAGATAATTACATAGAAACAACCTTTGTTTGCATTCATTTAATTGGAAATTCCACACCTACAAAAACATATTTCTCTACACTTCAAGCATGAAATCCCACACTCAGAAAAATCCACTTCTTTTCAATCCAACCCAATCCAATCCAATCCAATCCACTTCAGTCCAAGAAAACCTCTTATAATTGACATAATATATGTTAATTCACTCTGTATGAGAAACTAACAATCCCTATAAATCTGTCAAAATCCCTAGAATCAATCTAATCTCCTAAATTAATCAAACAAATAACCACCTAAGTAGTTAATCAAGTCTTCTCGATGCCTTCTAGAGGCATTCGAGCCAATTATTACAAATTCAAATTAAATTAAGAGGACCAACCCTCTTTGGTAAAATAATTTGATCCTTAGGTCCATGAATTAAAATTTTGAATCAGATGCTCCCGCATCAAGAGAAAAGGAACAAGATATTGGAGTTGAATAGAAGAAGAAGAGGAATTTGTAGTAGCTATAAGCCATGGCATCAATCGCAACTCATAGTGAGTTCACTTTTTTTGTATGTACATTACATATATGTGAAGAAAAGAGCAAGGCATAGTACACCTTTTGGCTAGGTTTTCCCTATTAAGTTTCTCTGGTTACATTTTGTGTTCATTGTGTGGATGGTATAGTATTTTTTTTTAGCTTCTTTCATTTTCAATTTCAATTTCTTTCGGTATTTTGTGTGATAAGCTAGTAATATTAGATATGAATCTTAAGTGAAACATTGTGTAACAAAGAGTTTGCATAAACTTGTAAGATTTGTTGTGATGAACTATTCTATTGGAATATCCATGATAGTTTACAGATCATGAAAAGGAAAAAGGGGTGTACATCCATAAATCTACAAACCAAAAGTTCTTTTTTTTTAATAGAAATTGATCAGGTGAATGTGATATGGGGTTACAGTCATTATTAATGGCCTTCACTACCCACGAGTGGAGTTAATCCTTTGACCTCTACTCGAAGGCTAAGTCACCATTTTTCTGGCCATCTAAAGCAAATCAACCTAGAGATAACTCATCCTGTGTAAGTAGACCAAACAATGAAACTTACAGTGGAAGGGAAATGTGGCTTCCATGGTGTGAGTGCCTTGGTGCTAAAGTCAAAAACTTTGGGGTGAAGAACTCAAAGGAGTTCATACCCATGAAGTGAAGGTCTTGAGTAGTTAAGAAAAGGGAGGATATGCCGAAACGGATACTTGGAGAGGGAGTTATGTTGGAGGAAATAACACACTACCAATACAAGTCATTTGTTGGGAAATTTCATGGAAATATATATATCAAAAGAAACTCTAGGGAAATGGGTGGAACAACATTGGTCTCTAGTGATAGGGTATGTTCCATCTTTCCACATTTTAACCAAAGGATGGATAAAATGTGTCTTCAGGAAAAAGAAGGACCTTGAAGCCATAAGATCGAAGAATTGTTTCTAGATCAACACATATCTAGCATTAAAGGAGTGATAACTGATTTTCGATTCAAATAGGGAGCTAGTGACTACATAAGCATTGTGGGTAAAGCTACAAAGTTTGTTGATCAGACTATGGTAGGAAAAGGGAATCTCTTGGGTAAGTTCATTTACTTTGGTCCAAATCATTGTGTTAATTTTGATAGAATAGTAGTAAAGATTGTCTAGATATGGATTTAAGAAAGGGTTTGATAGACACCCTGTGGATAGTTTATGAAGAATGGGGTTTTCTACAAACTAGTAATTATTAAAATGTACCCTTTCGTTGTCATTAGTGTCATTATCATTAGTATGTACACATAAAGTGTGATTTTCCAATTAACAAGAGTTGGTTTTCTTCTCCAAAAGGAAGAATGGCTTAGAGATCCCCTTCGCCCTCAAGGCATGTAGAAAGTGAAAATAGAAATCAAGGATCAAACCCTAGGGTGAAGGTAACTCCAACAACCCATAATAACTCACCTCATGGTCCAAATGGGAAAGGGGATTCCTTAGATATGGAAGGTCAATTTGTAGGGGGAATCCCAGGATGAGGAAGTCATGCCAAAATCCAAAGAGGTCTCATGCAATGGGATTAAACCATAATCAAATAAGGGATATCAATGGGACACCACATACCTATGAAGAAGGGATCAAGAAACACATCCAAGCTAATCTTGAGAAGATTCTTCAAGTATCAAATTCCACTTTCGAAGAAGCAAAGACTACAGAGGAAGCACTGTTGGATCAATTAATGGAGCCAAAAGATAAAGGGAAAATATCAGAACATGATTCCACAAAGATACATGGGGAGGGGGTTTATTCCGAGAAGGTATACCATCACATTTGTATCTTAAAATTAAATCAATTTATATCAATAACTATTAAATATTATGACATAAATTCTTTTAAAAAATAACTCTAGTTGGTGCCTTATTGTCTATTAAAGGAAAAAAAATAAAGTATAAAGAAAATAAATTCTCATTATGTCGAAGGCATGTATATATGAATAGATTTTGCTTGAAACCTGTCAATAGCCCAAAACTTGTCAACCAATACCGCCTAACAATACCACCTATCCTTTGTTGTTGGTCCATCTTTTGAATGTGGCAAAAGCCATCGGTAGTTGGTCATCGATGGGCAAGCTAGCAAGTGATTCTAGGCGACACCGCACACTTTCTACATATATCCTTGCCTCACAGTGAAGCTCAAAGGTATGCCCATTCTCGGCCACATGGACAAATATCTTCCTCCCTAGCACTAACTCTTGAAAACCTATGGAACTAATTTTAGGTTTTAAATCAAGAAGGGTAAACTTGATAGAGGTGCAGTCACATCAAAACCCAACTTCTACCACAAACTGAAACCTTGCAATCATTGTACTATACCGGCAAGATGGCTCTTGCCCTGCTTGTTGACAGAATAAAATAGGTGCCTTTATAATATTATCCAATACATTTGACACAAATCTCCAGTCATAGAAAAACCACTAAAATTCTATACAATTTTTTTGTTGAAATGTGTATCCTTGTATTTTCAACAATTAGAAGCTTTCAATGAAACAATTAATAAACGTGCAACATTATAGGGATTATTCGTTTTTTTTACACGAGACAATGCTCCATAGAATAATAAAGCTCCTTATCTAAGAATAAACCCTAGCTCATTATCGATGGGCAAGCTAGCAAGTGATTCTAGGCAACACTACGCACTTTCTACATATATCTCTGCCTCACAGTGAAGCTCAAAGGTATGCCCATTCTCGACCACATGGACAAACATCTTCCTCCCTAGTACTAACTCCTGAAAATATATAGAACTCATTTTAGGTTTTAAATCAAGAAGGGTAAACTTGATAGAGGTGCAGTCACATCAAAACCTAACTTCTGCCACAAACTGAAACCTTGCAATCCATGTACTATGCAAGATGGCTCTTGCCCGACTTGTTGACAAAATAAAAAAAGATGCATTTATACTATTATCCAATACATTTAACACAAATCTCCAATCATAGAAAACCAAAATTCTTCACATTTTTTTGTTGAAACATGGATCCTTGTATTTTCACCAATTAGAAGCTTTCAGGGATTATTTTTTTTTTTAATACCAAACAATGCTCCATATAATAATAAAGATCATTATCTAAGAATAAACCCTAACCATATTAAAACCTAGAAAATAATGATTAAACTAGAACCTAAAATAACAATATATATAGCACCAAACCTGGTCAACACCTGCATAAGTTGCTTTAACCTGGTCAACACCTGCATAAGTTGCTTCAGATGATCAATCCCTCTTCAAGCCCCTACCATGTAGATGATCAATCAAACCTTGATTCCACACAATGGATTCATTCAAACATATTGCAAACAAGTTCCTTATAGAATTTACATGAAGTCTTCACAAAATCTGCTCTCATACATACAATTCAAATTTCAATTTTTCACGAATTTCAAGAAGGATATGTATAGTTTCTTCTCATTGTCTTCTCCAACACAATAAAACACAGAACAAAAAAAATCTAATGGCAATCTAAGGAATTGAAAGAGAAAAATTATTGTAATCAAAACCCCAGCCGAGTCGCCCGTTAGAATGTGCTTTGGGCTTAAATAACAAATGACAATGACGCCATATTCGAACCCGAGTTCAAATCCCTGTGCCTCGCTCCAAAATTCTGAAAGCCTAACCAAACCCCCAATCACATTAAAAATCTGTCAGCATCATCCGTAAATATTTTTTATCTTTTTCGTTTATGCTTGTGTAAAGGTTATATTATTTTACCAAGCTCCTCTTTCCCGCCGCCGGCTGCGCTTTCGTCCGGTGCCTATTGGTTGCCAGCGTAAATTAATGATAGTTTTAGACCAAATTTAAAAGTTTTACTATTATGGTGTTCTAAATATTAGGCTACACAAATCTTGGGAGTTGAGTGTTTTACTATTATGATTAAATAGTAAAAATCATAAATATAAGGCTACACAAATTTTGGTTGTCTTTTTAAATTGTTTTACTATTATGGTTAAATGATAATCATGTTGTCTGTCTTTTTAAAGTGTTTTACTATTATGTTTAAATGATAAATCTTAACTATTCATGTTTGTTTGTTGATGTGTGTGTGAAATTTATATTTTAAATTATAATATATATATATAGTGTTGTGTAAATGTGTATATGAAATAATAGTTAAAAAATCTTATATATTTATATATTATAAGATATTGAAATAAATTTTATCATTATAAAATCTCTTCTAAAATTTCACTTATATTAGTCAATATAAAAAATTATATTGATGTTCCTTTCACTCTTTTAAAAGGTTGATAATATAATAGACGGATATTGTCTAGGCGTTATAGCCTGATAGTGATCAAACGAATTACAACAACAAAAATGGAGAATGCCCCTGATTTCAAGGATCAATTTATAAAACAAAATTGAACTCCTATTGCGAGAGAAAAAAAACAAATGCCTCCCCCCGGATGGGGTGCCACGCGGAGCAGGGTGGGCACGTGGAGAAGCGCAAGGAGGGGCCATTAATGGTGGCCAACCGCTCTCATATCCCCGCTAGTTATGAGGGGCATCACTTCAGTCGGCCTCCACCTTTTGACGGAGCCTCTCACTCGTGCGAACAGGCCGACCAACCAGAGAATTAAGCCTGCGGCCTTAATGGCTACAGCGACCATTTTTGCCCTTATCAACCT
>SNQJ01S0007658.1:52369-79187 GCA_010110895.2 Picea sitchensis
CTGGTTATCTTGAATAGTATTCTTCACACCTTATTTCATTACTGTAACTGATATTTGGTCTATAAAAGAACTAGTTTATTTAGATGCATAATAAGTTGTCCTTTTATAAAGCCTTCCAAGTTATCCCATTGTTCCAAAAAATTTGATTATCAAATGAATTGAAGTTACCAAGCACCTTTGGTCTACAACCACAAAGGGTTTCTTGGAGTGATAACACTTTCCACCATCTCCATGCTCGTTTTCTCTTTGGTCTCTTCCTCCTCCAGATTTACTACCAGTGGGGACTGTGCAATCTTCACTTTCTTGAGAACATTTGTTGACCACTGGTGCCCAAATCCTCTGAACTACTCCTTTTGTTATAAACACTCATCTTGGGAGCTTTAATAATAAACCTTGGAGAAGTTTTATGTGTCTGGGTCTGCTACGGGGCTGAATCTATTTGTTGTGTTTGATCAGGTTGCAAAGTGACTTCCATATCTGCACAGGTTTCCAGATTTTCCAGTTTATCAAATCCTTAAACATGCTCATGCTCATAGGGGCCTTGTCTGCTCATCAGTCTTATTTTAGATATGACATGGTGTGGGTCATATTTCCTCCCTTGTAACTGTGTAAATCCAAATTCACTGAGTTTGGCCTGGATATGAGGCAAACAAGACCTAGTCTTTACCACAAATTGTCCTACTAGGAAAGGAAACTTTAAGTTAGATGCCTTGTGTGTTTTCAGAAAGTGCTCTGTCTTTGAAATAATCCTTTGTCTGATGAACTCTAGGGAAAATAATCTGAGAGTCAGGAAGACAACTAAAAGGTAAGGTCCTTCTTGATAAACATACACCCAAATTACAGTAGAATGCATGAACAACATCCAATCTCCTATCATGTCCTCGTGATTGGGTTGTAAAGAGCTTTTCATTTCTTCCAAAACCCTTGGCAAGACGGTGCCGAAGATTAAAATATAAACTCCGGACATGATCTTGTTTATAAAAATCAACATTGTGATCCTTTTGCATTTAGTCGAAATGAATGCAGCTTCAAGGAACTCTGTCTTATTCGTTCCTAGGAACATTCTCAGCAAGTGTGTGTAGTACCTGAAGTGTCTTAGTGAATTAAATTTACCAACTGTTGGTGCATATAGTGAACGATGAACTTTTCAAAACTGATACAAACCGACTGAATAGACTCTGATAGAAAAAAGGTCAACAGGAAACCCAACATGATTTCTACCACAAACTTGTCGTTATCCAATCCTAGAATTTGATTAAGTATGAAGCAGGCCCATTGGACCTCAATAACCATGACGCTTACATTCATAGGTAACGACAGAATCTCAGAATGATATCCGAGTTTAACAATGGTCTACAAAAATAGGGTTTTGACTTCAGAGGTACATTCTTTGTAGATTGTGATTAGTTTCTCTTCCTCGAAAGGCTTCGACACTGTAGGGGAAGACTCTGGTATACTGAGGGTGTGTCAAATTGACGGGCTATCTAATTCGCATAAGACCTCTGACCCTAACTTTTTTAAAATGACCCTTTCTTCTCATGAGTATTGTTTTTCACACCAACTTATTAACTCTGGGAAAGGGCAGGCAAATTTGATGGCATAAGGGGAAATGGAAGCTTGGGTTGCTTCAAGGAAGGGTATTCGTTTCCCAACATTGTCTAACAGGTTGGATCTGGATACGAAAATGGGTGAGACGGTTATTTTTATGTCAAATACATCAGAGTCCATGTCAATTAGGGCTTCTTCTTTCAAGGCAGGGTCTTGCTCTATTACAGACAAAATGACAGGATTCATGGCCATGATGAAAAATACCTATGAATTAGCGGAGGATGTGCGAGTCTGGTTCACTGTTGAGGTTCGGTTTCGAACGGAGTGTTTGTGCCAATTTTCAAACGTTTGACTGATTTGAAATATCATAAAATAATGACCAGCGCCCTCCTTTTATATGCACTCTTTGATATATGGGGCGAGGCAAAGAGGTTTTGGGTAGACCATTTTTCGCCCCGATATGCCTCTGGTGGCACCATGTGTTTGAAAAGTGAGACCACGGTATTTTCCCTGGCCCACTCTTGAGTTATTAACTTTCACGCTATTTCATCACCTGATATGTCTCTTGACTGTCGATCTAGGATTCTCGAGATCTACGGCTCGTCGGGGCCCACTACTTGCTGATATCAGGAACGAGACAAAACGGTTTGGAGTAGACCGCTTTTCACTCTGATATGCCTCTGGCGGTGCCACGTGTTTGCGAAGTGAAACCACGGTATTTTCCCTAGCCTGCTCTCACATAATTAAGCCTCGTGCTAGTTCGCCATGCGATATGGTTGCTGACTGTTGATCTGTGGTATCTGAGATCTATGGCTCGCTGGGTCCCATCATCCTCGCGTCTTCACTAGATTTATCCATATTCCACCATATGTGACCCTATCCTCGCTAAATTTATGAGATTCAAATCCTATCTGAAAATTGCTATGGTGATAACATAGGCTCCAACTGGGGATGCTATCCTCCCTGCAAGATAGTAAATAAATGTAGACCAAGTGCCTCCCATTGGGTTGTGATTTATTCATGTGATATGAATCTTCTAGCCTTTATTCAAAAACTCAAAATCGACCCAGCATAGCTCAAGGCCTTCACCTTGGGCTCCAACTATGCTACTTTTATTCCAACTTCTTTATGCGAAAAGAAAACGTAAAAATGATTATGTACAATGAATGGGCGGGGTGATGATTGTTTAAACAATGTAATGCTTGAGGAACTTGCCATTCACAAGCCCTCCTCCAACGATGTCTCCATTACTGTCATGTAGTAAGTAGGCATTACTCCCATGGTATGTTGCAATTTTGAACGGGCGCAACCATAGGTGATCAAATTTCCCATGTTTTCCCTTATCTTCATTTTTGACATCCCATTTTAGTACCAAGTCTCATGGTTCGAAGTTATCCACCTTGGTATGTCTATCGAAAGCCTCTTTGATCTTGTCTTGGTGTAGTTGAGTATTGTTGAAATCTTTTTCTATGTTTTGCTATACACTGATGAGTTCATCCTTCCTTCTTCATGTGGCATCTGTCTCTGCATCTTGCTCCTGCAACAATCTCATTACTGGAAACCCCAATGTAGTAGGAAAAATTGCTTCAGTGCCATAGACAATCTGGAAAGGGGACGTGGAAATGGATCTTTTTGGGGATATTCTGTCATCCCATAGTGCGTGGATGAGCTTTTTGTGACATCCCTTTTTATTCTCTTGCAGCAGTTTTTTTATGATTCTGACTAAGCTTTTATTCAAAGACTCAACCAACCCATTCCCTTGAGGGTAATATGATGTAGAATGATGGTATAGCGATATTTTCCTCACCATTGCTATCTTGCACAAAGGGATTTTTTCCATTTCCCTATGTAGACTTGTCATCCCTTTTTGATGAATCCAGAGCCAAAAATATACATTTTTCCACATATATGCTCCCTGTCAGTTATGCAAGATGCGTATATGCTAGTTTCTCCACTACAACCCACGTACATCAGGATTTGTGCCAGAAAATACAAAAATGAAGTCGGGTTTCCATGTCACGACAGAAGATCTCTGATCCTTGGCCTTCCACATACTGGAAACGTTCTGACTCAGTCCTTGAGTTGCATTCTAAAGGCTATAAAAGCACAATTTCGAGCTATGGAAAGGAGTAGAAAGCATTCAACTTTGAGAGAAAAGTTACTCTGGAGAAATTACTTCATATTGAGTCTGCATCCCTTTGTCCCTCAAGTCTGAACACAGTGTTCAACCCCCAAGCTCTTTCCCTATTGTTGAGAGAACCTCATTGACTCTCTCTTGTGAGCTTGCCTTTGGTGGAGGATTAAAGTGGTGGAGGCCCAGTTGGAAGGAACTTGGTTTCTTGGTTTCGAACTATGCTGACACAGAAGTTTGTAATGTTGTCACTTCTACTGATCAATTATTAATAGAAATACTCCTTTCCCATCCTATTGGTATATTGAAAATGTATGATTATTATGCATGGGCATGTTTGTAATGTTTATTGATGGATTATGCTATCTAATGTTCTAACCCGTTTATATCATCACTATATACTTGCTCTCCTCATTTGTTAAGAACTTATTGCAGGTATACAACTTTGGGTAGAAGTCATCAACGGTAGAACACCATCAAACGTTTGATCAAGGTAGGCCTCTTTCTTATCTTGCACATTAGTTTTTATAGCATATGATGGAATTGAGTTGATTTCTACAATCATACCTGTTTGTTGTGGTTTATCCTTGGCCATAGATAGTTTTTCCCTCGTAACAAAATTGGTGACTCCACTGGGGAGAGATCTTCCTTCTAAGGGTTGACGTACTTTTTCTTCCTGCATTGCTCTTTTTTCTTTTGTGTTTCTTATCGTATCACTACTTGACAGATTATGTTCACTCTGGATCTGAGTTTTAAGCCTTCTTGCCTTTGCCTGGCCTTGTTTTAAAGCATATATGCTCCTTTTTCCCAGACAATAGTGTATACACGCTTGCTGTTGTACTGGAGGATGCATATATATGCCATGTTCTCCTAAACGGTCACGTATACCACTTCCGTTTGATTTTTTGATTGGTTTAGTGATTGTTGGGTGAGTTTTGGGGATTGTTGAGCCTTCTTAGGCCTCTGTAGTACCTGCTGAGTTTCTCTAGGTTGATAGGAAACCTGTTGGGAGTTGAATTTTTGGGCGTAGTATTTCTCTTTTTTTTTCATCCTTGTTGTCCTTGAACCCTGAGCTGTTTGCTTGGCTGCTTGGTATTCTACTTGAGTTATTTGATTTATACACGATAGAATTTATATATCAGGTTGATTTACAGTCCATACATTTTCTCTTTAACATATTAAAAATACAAAAAATAGGCATTTTTCATTGGTTAACATTTTTGCCTTTGATCCTTTATCATTAGCTTAGTTCATTTAGAGAAATATTGCATTTTACTTATGAATTGCAGAGTTGAATTGAAAATTGCACTGCTTTTATTAGCATATCATTCATTGAAAAGTTAAATATAGAATTTGCATTATATTCATATCCATTTTCTTGCAGAGTCATAACATCATGAGTTTTTCTTCCATACCTTTTTGAGTAATCATGGCCAATAAAATTTACGCTTTAAACTAAAATTGATTAGTCACGATTTTATTTTTTAGGGTGCACAAACTAGTCTAGGATTTAGTGCCTTGGAATAGGATTTTGTGAGTAAACTTCTCCAAGGAAATTAAATCAACATATGTGTCTGAGACAGGGAGTTGAGAATTCCATTGTATAATTGGTGATATCAGGAGGCTCCGCTCACACCGGAGTTAATCACGAGGTCGCGTGAAGTTAGCTGAAGGGATAACCCCTGGATACTCACCTAGCATCAGAGATATTTTTGTGGATTTATTCATATTTGGGGATCTTGCTAGTACCCATACCTCTGTGAGAGGCGGTGCTTTCAAGGTTTCAGGATTTTCTAACCTACCCATATGATGATCCAAACTTACGATTGCTTGCATGTGCATCAGTTATACAGTGGTTTATTAGTTGCTTGACTTAGGTATCTCATAGGTTACTTGTACGGGTTATTCTACTTGTACCCTGGGTCAGCTAGGGGTCGGACAACACACAAATTTTATGGAGGATTACCTCTCCGGGGGGATCTAACTGACTGGTTGTTAAGCCCACGAGGGCCCCTATAAATGATTCTATTACCTCCAAACTTTAGCAGGGAGTCTCAGGTCCCTCTTGGACAAGACAGACCTTCTTTAGCGAGGGAGGACACTCAAACACTTTAGCCTGTTTGCATGCATATTGGCCATTTGACTTTTTGGTATGCTCTTGGACTACTAGTTGACCTTAGGAGTCTATTTTGGGTTTCATCATTATGGATAGTGGAGTTTCTTTTTCTCCCTCATTCACTGCTACCCACCCCATGATACCTGCTAATTTCATGGGGACAGACCCTTCCACTTTTTACAATGGTATGAAGAACTACAACACTCAGTCCCAACCATTTTTCTGTTGATATGCCTTCCCCCGTGTAACCCTCTCCCTGGCCCACATATATGAATCCTAGCATTGGACCCGGGGTCACCATGGCTTTGATGCCTACTGCTTCATTTGATATGAGTCGTGTCCCCATGGGAGGTTGGAACCTTCCCCCCTATGGATCCAATACTAGCTATGCTCTTTCAGGAGCCAGTACTCAGATGGGTGCTTATATCACTTATTACACCCCACCCATGTATCTTTCATCTGCCATGTCAGTTCCTTCAAACACTTTTTCCATGCCAGGTCCTCAAGTACCCCCAGGTCTTTCATATGGGGAGAATAAATTTTACGGTTCGAGCTACCCTCTTTATGGGATCCATTCACAAGGGGGAAACATATATCCTCACTCGAATAATCCTTATCCTACCTCGATCTCTTCACATACCTTAGTGGCGATGCCCATCCAAACCTCTTCGGACCATTTTGGCGTGAACCAACACTTTTCTGGGCTGGGGCAAGGGGTACACCAAGATCCTACCTAGCTTGCAATTTTTCAGAATCAATCTTTCCCCGGACCATGGAATCAAATGCCACAATCTATCGCTAGCCCAGTCACTTTCAGTCATACTAGTGCTCCATCACCAACCTCTACCAGTCATGTGGGAGATGGGTCGACTTTTTCTACAAATTATAGCGACAACTAGCCCCCAACCTCTACCAATTATGTTGGGGGCAACATTCTTTTTACCCCAAATCATAGTTGTGTCACGTCTCCCTCCTCTATTCATCATACAATAGATGACTCTCTTTTCCCTGCTAGTTACATTGAGAAGCCTAGACGTCTCAAACGTAAACCAAAATTCCTTTGCAGGACTTGTGAAGGAAGACACCTTACTCGTTTGTGCCTGGTTACTACCGGGTTTCTCCTCACACCACTTCTCATTTGATTGTCTCAATGGTTCCATCAACGCAATTTTCTCCCGAACCCACCCCCTTTGTCGAGGAGGAGGCGTCTCTTGCCCCCATTACTATGCATCCTCTTCAGCCTATAATTGAAGAAGTGGCCACACCAGTGCAATCTCTGGTCAACCCTACTCTCCCTGAAGAGAATGATGCACATTTCAGTCATGTCATCAACATTTCAAATCCTCCCCCTTCTAAACGAGATAGATTTATTCTTTCCCAGAACGCTCTTCCTCCAATTCCTGACGAAGTTCCCTTCGATTGGAATGATCTAATGGGTCATCCCATTCCCCCACCTATGTCTTTTCCATTAAGAGACATTATCCGAACCATCACGGAGACTGTAACCTCCGTTATCACTTTCTCCTCCTCGACTTGGACAACCTTGGGTTTTCCCAAGCTTTTGTCAGCTATTCGTGAGATACTGACTTTCCGCAGAAGATCGAGATGGGAGCCTTGGCCTCCCCCTTTACATGTTGATTAAGACAAAAAAACGAGTCTTAATTAATCTCTTTTTCAACTCGTCTAAAAAATTGAAAAGATTTCCGAGTGATTTTTCCCTTTCACACTCGTTAAAATTGGATTTGAAAGGTCATGAGTCTTAGTTAAGTTCTTTTCAGACTCGTTATCAAAAATAGAAAAGATTTCCGAGTGAACTTGTCTTTTTCACACTCATAAATTGGATTTGAAAAGACGTCTACTTGGCAGAAGTTTACCCCGTTTTTACACCAAGTAGACTAAAAGAAATAAAAAGGGACATTTTTTGGCGTTAAGTTGTGATTGCATCTCATGCCCTCGCTTGCAGTATTGAGCCTTTAGCCGGTTCTCACTTTGCATTATAAACCATTGCCTAAGCAGTTTTTGCATCCTCAACCAAGCAGAGCCTTGTTTATATCCTTCACAATTTGACACCCTATACCCTGGAGGGAACATCACCGTGAGTGTCCATCTCCCGCATGCATTTCCCTACATTGAGCATAGGTACGTTGCACTAATGGAACTAGTTTTGCGTACTTGTGACACTCATTCCCTCCTCTATATCATAGCATTCATTTTTTATGAAAAAAAGAAAAAGACGAGCGAGATGGGAGTACTATATTTTAATTGGCAGTAGTTGTGTCACCTTTGAACATATCACAAAGTTATTGAGTCCTTACATCATCATAATTTTGGGTTTAGCATGGCCTTAGGAAGTGGATATCGTTACAAAGTTTTCTCTACCAGCTGGTTACTCTTCCAGTCCCTATAGAGGACATTATTGACACCTCCTGCATCTAACAGTCACATCATTGACTCTATGCTACCAGAGTCCACCATGTCTCATGCTCTTGTTCAAAGGAAGTTTATCAACCTACGTCGATGACTCCTAAGAAATATTGGCTTTGCATGTCGGCCATACCCTCAGTTTGTCTTATAATCACATGATACTATGGTCTTATTATGCACCCTGGCCCTACTTTCATCATTAGTAGGTCACCTTGAACCCAAAAATTGACACTTCATCATTGGTCATTCACTGGGTGGTTTCCCTTGTGTTAGAAGGCAAGACATCTATTCACACTTTGGGATTCGTTCAGTGTCTTGGTTTCCATTAGCCTTATTGGTGGTTTCCTTGCCTTTGTCAGCAATTTTCATCATTGGCTGATATTCAGAGGGTATTTTTCGTATACCACTTGCACTTGGTACACATGAAATATGCACAGGGTCATTGGTTCGTGAACATGTTCTTCGTCCGATCTCCACCAAATAATGAAGCTCCTACTTTGTTCCTCGTGCTGACCAATGAGAGATGCCTTAATGCTCTCCTTTCAGTGGGTCTCTTTCCATCAACTTCAGCTCATTTACTCTGGATATGGGACCTAGAGTTTCGTGAGTGCCTTGAGGCTTGAAATCATTAGTGGCAGGCTCTCTCGTCATTGACAGATGGGAATACATCAATGTCTCTTGATCAATGGATTTCTCAAGTGTTTGACACCAAATCATTTATTCGCACTTGTAGAAATGTACTCGGTTCCTTGATACCTACTTTCATTATTGGTAGGTTGTCTCACATTTTTGAACAATATACCTCAATGACCAGTAATCAAATGATGTCTCATCATGTTCGACCTCAACTCCTTTTTTCACATGATGTATACTTGCACCTTGGTGGATTGTGTAGAAGACTTGAAGACATCACTATGTGGCCGCAACTTTCCTGAGTTGTTGCTTCTCTTTCATTGGACCAACACCTGTTCGACTTTAGTGATCATGGGAGATCAGATTGTACTTCATGGTATACAAATATCTTCAGATTGATTTTGAGACTGGTTTCACTGGGCCTTTTTCATGACTATGACAACTTTTGGCATACAACCACCTTTGTATTCTCCTATTCATGGCCATGAACACTTGTTTGGTATATTTTCCACATGGATCTTCATTGTATTCTTGGCAACCATGTACGCAAAGTCGGTACATAATGTGTTAAACAATTGAGTTCGTCTAGCTGGTTCTCTACCACTCCACTTTTGGGTTATTTATAATGTATTTCGGCCATCGCAGATACTCCTCTAATCTCACACATTAGGGGGCATCTGTTATAGTGATATTTGCCTCACCATTTCTATCTTGCATAGAGGGCCTTTTTCCATTTCCCTATGCAGACTTTTCATCCCTTTTTGATGAATCTAGAGCCAAAAATATACACTTTTCTACATATACGCTCCCTATTAGTTATGCAATATGCGTATATGTTGGCTGCTCCACTATAGCCCGCGTACATTGGTATTTGTGCCATAAAATACAAAAATGAAGTCATTTTTCCATGTCACGACAGAAGATCTCTGATCCTTGGCCTTCCACATACTGGAAATGTTCTGACTCGACCCTTCAGTTGCATTCTGAAGGCTATAAAATAACAATTGCGAGCTATGGAAAGGAGGAGAAAGCATTCAACTTTGAGAGCAAAGTTACTCTGGAGAAATTACTTCATATTGAGTCTGAATCCCTTTGTCCCTCAAGTCTGAACACAATGTTCAACCCCTAAGATCTTTCCCTATTGTTGAGAGAACCTCATTGACTCTCTCTTGTGAGCTTGTCTTTGGTGGAGGATTGAAGTGGTGGAGGCCTAGTTGGAAGGAACTTGGTTTCTTGGTTTTGAACCGTGCCGAAACGGAAGTCTGTAATGTTGTCACTTCTTCTGATCAATTATTAATAGAAATAATCCTTTCCTGTCCTATTGGTATATTGCAAATGTATGATTATTATCCATGGGCATGTTTGTAATGTTTATTGATGGATTATTCTATCTAATGTGCTAACCCCTTTATATCGTCACTATATACTTGCTCTGCTATTTTGTTAAGAACTTATTGCAGGTATAAATCTTTGGCTCGAAGTGCTCAATGGTGGAACACCATCAAACGTTGGATCGAGGTAGGCCTCTTTATTATTTTGCACATTAGTTTATATAGAATATGATGGAATGGAGTTTATTTCTGCAGTCATACTTGTCTTTTGTGGTTTACCCTTGGCCATAGAGAGTTTTTCCCTCGTAACAAATGACCAAGGGTGATATTGTAATCAATGCAGATTTTTTCTATTTTCTTGGACTTGAAAGATGTTGCATTGTCTGTTATGATCTTAGTCGGGCACCTGAACCTGGATATAATATTTTCTTCTAAAAATCGGATGATAACATCATCTGTTGCTTGCCTGGTGGGTACTTCCTCAATCCACTTAGTGAAATAATCTATTGCTGTCAGAATCCACTTGTGTTGGGTTGAGGATTGTGGATGTATTTCCCCTATAAAATCAAGGCCCCACTATCTGAAAGGAGATTCGAGAGAAATGGGTTTCAAAGGCAGAGACTGCAATTTTCCTTTTCCATAAAAAATATGGCATTCATGGAATTTTGAAACCTCTTTATAGACATCATGAAAAATGTTGGGCCAATATAACCCAACCCTCAAAATCATATGCACAGTTGTCTTCCAATAATGATGACCTCCACAGTCGCCCTTATGGAATTCTCTGATGGTCTTTTCTGCTTCTTCTTCTATCAAACAACTCAATAAAATTCCCCCTGGATCTTTCCAATATAGATATTTTTTTTCTATACAAAACTTTGTTGCCTTGAGTTTCAAGAATCTTGCCTTTGTTTTACTTAATTTGGGAGGAGCCTGCAAATTCTTCAAAACAAAGATGATATCTGCATACCATGCATAATCGATAAATTTCTGGGATATTTGTGGAGTTGTCCTCTCCTCTGCTGCACCCTCTAATAGGTCTACGATGAAATTAATTCCTAAGAGTTCACAATTGGTATGTGCCATCAAATTTGCAAGCCCCTATCCTTTGATCAACTTGGTGGGCTTGATCTCAAGGTCATATTCTAACAACAATTTTATCCACTTTCCCCTCTTTCCTTCAAGATCAGACTGGGTTAAGATGTCTTTCACTGAGTTGTTGGGTACATAAGCAGTAGTATGGGAATGTAGGATGTAAACTTTGAATTCTTTCAAGGATTTGACTAGAGCATATGTTTGCTTCTCCATGATGTCATATTTCAAAGGAACATCCCTCAATGTCATGTTGTAATACGCTATGGGTTTCTCAAAATTCTGGTCATCTTTCTGGAGTAAAACACCAACAATTGTGTGTTCTGAGGAGAAAGAGAACAATATCAAATCCTTCTCAAACTTAGGACTTGCAAGTACTGGAGCCTTGGTCAATGCCACTTTGATGTCTTCAAAGGATTTTCTTGCTTCAGGAATCCACTTTATTTCATTTCCATTCTTGAGCATGTTGGTGATGTGTTTTATGATTTCAGCCAAATTTGGGATAAACCTTCTTAGAAAATTTACTTTCCCCATGAAAGATTGAACCTCTTTTTTACTTCTGGGTATGCTAATTTTCAAGATTCCCTCAACTCTACTAGGATATACCTTTATCCCCTCTTTTGAAATAATATGATCCAACAACTTTCCTTCTTCCATGGAGAAATTTGACTTCTTAGGATTCAACGAGATTCTGAGCTTTCTACATTTTTTAAACGCTCTTATGAGATGCTTGAGGTGTTCTTCATTTGAGGTAGAATACACAGTGATGTCATCAAGGTAGATAACAATGAATTTGTCTTTTTCATCAGCAAAATCTATATCCATAGCTCTTTGAAACGTCACCTTTGCATTCATAATCCTAAAAGGCATCTTGGCATACATAAATGTTCCCCATGGTGTGGTAAATGTCATGTTTTCCTGATCGTCAGGGTGCACCATAATCTGATTGTATCCTGAGAATCCATCTAACATTGACATCTTCTGAGAACCCACCACCTTCTGTAAAATATGATCCATCTTAGGCAATGGGTAATTTTCTTTTAGAGATACTTTGTTCAAATTCCTGAAATCCACACACAACCAGATTTCTCTACTCTTCTTTCTTACTGGCACCAGATTCTCCACCCATTTGGAAAATCTTAGGGACACAATGATTTTGGATTCAAATAGTTTCTTTACTTCTTTCTCGATCAAAGGCAGTAGTAAAGGATGTATCCTCCTTAATTTCTATTTGAAAGGTTTATGATCTTCTTTGATTGGGATCACATGTTGGATTACACTGGTGTCATAAACTTTCAAGTCATCATAGCTCCAGGCAAAAACATCAGGGAACTCTTTCATCAATTTGACATATCTTTCGTTGACTTCGGGGCTGAGCTTTCTAGACAACTTAACGATCTTTGGATCCTCTGGAGTCCCAATATTTCAATCTTCCACATCCCCTTCATTTACTGTAATCTTTGGACTTATGGCCACACCATTATTATCAAAGAGTTTCTCCAACGGGACCAAACTCTTGGGAATGATGTTTTTTTTTACTAAACAATGTCTCTGCCTGCAATATGATTGTCAAAATACCCCTCTTTTGTGAAAGCAGTCGCATCCACCTCATCATCACAATATTCATCATCAATATTCAAATTTTCTAACTCATTCTCCATCTTGAGGAAACTTTCTATCTGTTTGTCGTCCTCGAAAACTTGTCAGTGCTTCATATTATCTAGTATTGTTGGCCTGTACTTGACCTCAACCTTGTAGCTTTTTTCAGGGAAAATTGGAACTTTGAAAACTGCTGCTGAAGTGGCCAAGGCATCAACAACCTGATTCTGTTCTCTTGGAATTGCTGAAAGATTACATTCTAGAAACTTCTCAAGGAGGTCTAGTACTAGATTTATATAAGCCCTCAGTCTGGGGTGTTTTGCTTGGTATACACCTTTGATTTGATTTATAATTAGCTCAGAGTCTCCATGTACAACAATTCTTTTGGCACCGAATTCTCTCAAGACCTTTAACCCCAATATTAATTCTTCATATTCAACCATGTTATTCGTGCATTCAAAAACAAGATTATAAGAACATAATTTTGAATCTCCTTTGGGATGATTGATCCAAACGCTAGCTCCCGCTCCTTCTCTATAGGCATCTCCATCAAAAATCATTTTCCATATTTGATCTTCTGCTTCGTCTTGCTGCTTTGAATACTTCTCAACCTGTTTATTAGATTTATTAGTCACATTGATTTCTTGTTCTTCTTCTTCACAACACAGGTCATTGAATAAAATGGAAGATCCCAACTCGGTTTCTACGGAGTAGATGGGGTGATTACTTGGTTGTGACTTGTTGATAACCATGTATTTGAGAAATTTTTTTATTTGAATAACCTTATGGAGGGTGGCATATGACATGTCCATCTGGAGGGTTCCTTTTAATTTCACAACCCAATATCTTGACAACAACATGCCAAATTTGGGAGGGATGTCAACCACTACTACATCCATGAACATGTTCTTTGCTGGAATTTGTGCCAAAGATACCGCCAGATCTTTGATAAGACCTAGGCATTTCACCTTCCTGGAATCAAAATAGAACAAGTCTTTGTAAGGCCTAGTGATGTCCAAACCTAGTTGGTCCATGACCACTTTGGGAATTAGGTTATGAGATGCCCCTGAATCCAACATGGCATTATGTAGATTCATATCATGGACTTGCAGGCTAACATAGAAACGAGGAACTTCTTCGTTATCACCATTTTCTTCTACTCTTGGTCCGAATAAGATGGTAGGGTGGTCATCTTGTATGTTCAGGGTATCAGAATCATGTTCTGTTTTAAGCATCTTGATGATCTGATTTCTATATTCACTATTCTTGATTAATTCATTAAATGGTACATAAATTTTGATCTTAGCCATCTCACTTTCAAAATTAAAAGAGGATGAAGTCTTATCTACCTCTTTGGTGACCGTTTCTTTCCTTGCCTCCAATATTCTCTTCTGGGGTTCTTCTTTCTGATTTCCTTTGTCCACAATACCCTTTGTAGAAGAATCCTTCACAGTAGAGTCTTTTGTAGCTGAATCCTTTGCAACAAAATATTTTTTGGGCTGACTTGAAGAAGATATGTTACTTTGAGCTTCTTTGGTGGGGTTTCCCTTTGGAGGTACCCTTCGATTTCGAAGGTTGTATTGTCTTTGGAATTGCATGATGGAATTTTTCAATCCTATCTAGTAATATTTTGTTTCTACTGACAATCTTTCCTCCTCATCTTGCAAAAAGATCTCACTTGCATCCATGAACTGGTCGTGTTCTTCTTTAGTAAAAAACACTTTTGTTTCTTTATCATCACAAAAATTCATATTGTCTTCAAAATATCCATTATAATTTTCATCTATATAATTATTATGAAAAGGAGGCCTTATTTTTTGATCCCCCTGATTTCCTTGATTTCCCTAATTCGCCTGATCTGCTTGGTTTCCTGATTTCCCTGATTCCTTTGCTCTCTTTGTCTAATTTGTGGGATCGTTGGTCTCCTCAGATTTCTGGGTGGACCATCATCATGTTCTCTAGGGTTAGACCTATTACCCATAGCCATTCTTTCCATCATTCTCTCCATGTTTCTCATCATTGCTTCAAACCTTTCTTCTGATCTTTGTGATGTTGAAGGCTGTGCTTTATCCTGAGTTCTGTTTACGTCCCTGCCAGAATTAGTTTTCATCTTCCCTAAATCCATTAGGTTCACTTCAACTTCTATGGAATCAATCATCATATCATCCAATGTGGTAGATCTTTGTTCTCTTAATAATAAAGCAAAGTCACTTTCAAAAGAATCAACATATTTGAGCTGAGTAGCTTTAGGGAGGGGGGGTTTACCTTAGCTGGAATCACATTATAGACCTTCATGAATCTGGTTGAAAACTGTTGCAC
The DNA here is from genome assembly GCA_010110895.2 of Picea sitchensis. Lineage (NCBI taxonomy): Eukaryota > Viridiplantae > Streptophyta > Pinopsida > Pinales > Pinaceae > Picea > Picea sitchensis. The sequence continues at coordinate 67,563 of SNQJ01S0007658.1, forward strand.
TATTTTGTCAGGTGATCTCTTCATGTTGTTGTATTGGGTCAACAACTGAAGGGGATTTTTCTTATCTCCCCATTTTGCAAGGAAGCTTGTTTCAAAGGCCTCGAAATCTATGATACTAGCTGGTGGAAGGGATTTGAACCACTTCCTCACTTATTCTGCAAGACTTTGTGTAAACAAACTCATTTTCACATATTCAAAGTCTGCCTCTTCCAAGTCTATGAAATCATTAAACCAGTCTAGATTCTTATGAGCTGATATGTTACCTTCAACATCATATAGTTTGATCCTTAGGTTATAATCTTGAGGTAGATCATGTAGTTGAGAAAGCAGTATGAGAGGGGAAAATCTGGCTACCATAGCTATTGTGATGGGTCAGAGTGGCTGTTGGTTCTAAGCGGGGATCACTATAGGCCTGGAAGATGCGACTAAAATCAAATCTTGGAATATCTTTTCGTCAAAGATGGTCTTTCCTAAACAAGATTCAGACTTAGTTCTGAATAGGGCTTGCTCAAATTTCACATCGAACTCAAGGTCTTCAATTCTAATCACTCCGTCCTTGGGAAAGGATAGATATCGGTGTGGATGCAACACTGGGGTTACTAGATTTTCTTTTCTTTGATGCACAAACGTTTCATGGTCAGACACAGGGATCACAACTTCTGGTTTTGGGTTGCTCCTGGTGTGAATTCTCTTGGGAGCCCGGATTTCTATCTCACACTGTTTGGTGCAACTAGTCTCTTCGTAACAGAGTCGTCAGGAAAACAATAATCTCAGCTAATAAGGTATTTGATCCACTGTCACCCTCAGGGATCAAACTAAAGCTTTAAGTTGTTTTCCCAGGCAAGATTTTTCAATTTCATCCTCGACAATGGCGCCAGAATGCTAACACTCTGTAAATTTTGTCTGGCTGATAGAGGTAATTGTTTCAACCTACTTTAGAGCTGATCACTAACCTTCTCAAATCAGAGAGGGCTCTCTCGTGTCACTTGATATTTTTTGGGAATCAGTGGCTAGGTTTGGTTTGTTTTGGGGGTTTTTATAAAGTTTGTTGGCAAAGAAGGGGAGGGAATCTTAGGGCTATGGAGTCAAAATTTTAAAAGTGAAGGAAAAAAATGACTGGATGGTAGAACTCTCCAGAGGATAAAGGAAAAATGAGGCAATGAATCTGAGTTTTTAATTGAGTTTAATCAGGGTGTAAGAAGAAAGGGAAAACAAACAACTGCATTAGATCATTACTGAAATGAATTCTGAATTAGTTAAGAGGAAATTCACACAATTTAAATTGCTTAAACCAAGAGCATCACAAGATGAATTATGATCTTTTAACTATCCAATTCAAACATAAGACAATGCAAATGGAAATAAAGAACACATGAAATACATATAATGAGAGAAGACAAAACTCATATCACCACCATTAGAATCTTTTCATAGAGACTTCAAAAGCTTCTGCATATGTATTCAATTCAGCGCCAGAAAATTACAATGTAGTTCAGAAACAACAAAAAGGTGCCCTTGCACTTCTGCCAACATTAATTCATTCAGAATTTATAGTACTTATACAATTCGATTACAACGGTTGAAAATGAAACATTTCAGTTTCTAAATCTGACTATAATAATTTCAACTGACAGTCTCAGCATATGAATCGATTTACAATGATTAAACAAAAACTGTTTCATAACTTAGGGACGGATCTCTTTGACTGCTCGGCTTCCTTTGTGCCATTTTTCCTGTTGCGATCCTCTACTGAAATTTCCAGTTTGGTGACACATGGAGGTTACTTATTGGTCCTTGGAAAACTGCATTTTGTCCTGCCCAGCCGTACGATCTCTTTCCACTGTGAGCAAGAAGGAATCTCGTAATCCATCATTTTCTTTATCAGAATCTCCAGGTCAATGCAAGTAGTGTAAGATATAGTTGGCATCCCGATTTTCACTGTCTTGAACTGATTCAAAATCTCAAAGTTTGCGGCCAAATATTCCACTAGACTGGGTCCCTTCAGATTCTCTTCCAGGCCTTCAAATTTTGAATGATCCATTCTACACTGAGTGAGGAGAGAAATTTATTCTTCTTGATTGTATAATTTCCCTTTACCATCCCAAAATGGTGGGAGGCCCTTGATAAACAATTGTTCAAATATATCCCTAAACTCTTGTATACTCTGTTCCATTTTCACATCTTTGGTTTGAACTGATTTGAGAAAATTGTGTTTAGCGATGATCTTACTGGCCCAAATGATCAATACAGTTCTGTCCTTTACCCCAAATGGTCTGAAGATCAGCAGTGGGAAAAAAAATAAGCAAATCAATAACGTTATGGACCCATTCCGAGGGTTTTTTCGCCAGTGTTTCATTAATAATAGTACATCTGCTTCAGGTAGTGATAGCCATGTTGTCTTTGTCATTTATAAAATTCAGATAAACTCTGAATTTAGCAGCTTCAACAGAAATAGCATCCTAGATTACATGTTTATATCCTTGCAACAATACGTTTCCCTTCAACCTCATCTTCATCTTGTTCACCCTCTCTTGCAAATCTTGATTATCCTTTTGAAATTGGGCCATCTTTTCTTCCTTCGTTTTCATCTCTTTCTACAACTTTTCTATGATCTCCTTAAGGATCTTGATCTCCCCTATCTTTAAGATTACTTGGGACATAGCATGAACCAATACATCAGTGCTTGATACATTTTCTATAGTAGAAGGTACAATGGCATCCATGTCTGATTTTGTTTCCTGTCCTCGTGCCCAACTCTCTTTTTCCTTTTCAAGCTGCAATATTTTGGCTTTGTAATTTAACTCTTCTTGTCTGAATGTCTCATTTTATTTATCTAGAGCAACAAACTCTTCTGCCTATGGATGTTCTATGACTTTGGATCATCTTCTATTTCTCATATAAAGAATCTTTTACCCCTTAAGGACCTTCAGATTCCAATATTTTGACCTGGGTCTACCAGGCTTTGTTGGATGCTTTCTCCTGCTTCAATTATCCATCTAATTTAAGTGCATGGGTTGTTAGTCTTGAAACCCTCAGAATCAAACTCAGATAGTCTGAATATATCATGTCACTGGCATTTCTGTGGAACTTTACCTTGTCTTGGGCACTAATATTCTCATAGTGCAACGTTATTTCAGACACTTTATCCTCATCTTGCACTGCTATGTTAAATGTCTTTCGTTCCACATCTCTGACTGAGAATAGGGAAGCCCTATGTTGGGAGATATTTTCTACTTCAGGCAACAAATCTCTTATTTCACTATTGGCCATACTTCCTTTCACAACATATTTATTTGCTAATCCCCTATGGATTGGTAAACTGCCCCAGGTGTTTTGCTAAAGATATGTTTCTTGCTACTGAAAGCCCTTGAGATGATTTCACCCTGTAGCATACTCTCTACATTAGCTTCTTCATTTTTTTTTCTGCTTTCCACCATCTCCATGCTCTTTTTCTCTTTGGGCTCTTCCTCCTCCAAATTTACTACTAGTGGGGACTGCACGATCTTCACTTTCTTGAGAACATTTTGTTGACCACTGGTGCCCAAAGCCTCTGAACTGCTCCTTTTGTTATAAACACTCATCTTGGGAGCTTTAATAATCAACCTTGGAGAATTTTTCTGTGTATGGGTCTGTTGCAGGGCTGACTCTATTTGTTGTGTTTGATTAGGTTGCAAAGTGACTTCCATATCTGCATAGGTTTCCAGATTTGCCAGTTTATCAAATCCTTCAACATGCTCATGCTCATAGGGGCCTTGTCTTCTCATCAATCTTCTTTTAGATATGACATGGTGTGGGTCATATTTCCTCCCTTGTAACTGTGTAAATCCAAATTCACTAAGTTTGGCCTGGATCTGAGGAAAACACGACCTAGTCTTTACCACAAATGGTCCTACTAGGAAAGGAAACTTTAAGTTATATGCCTCGTGTGTTTTCAGAAAGTGCTTTGTCTCTGAAATAATCCTTTGTCTGATGAACTCTAGGGAAAATACTCTGGGATTCAGGAAGACAGGTAAAAGGTAAGGTCCTTCTTGATAAGCATACACCCAAATTATAGTAGAATGCATGAACAACATCCAATCTCCTATCTTGTTCTCGAGATTGGGTTGTAAAGAGATTTTCATGTCTTCCAAAACCCTTGGTAGACCGGTGTTGAAGATTAAACTATAAACTCTGGACATGATCTTGTTTATAAAAAACAACATTGTGATCCTTTTGCATTCAGTCGAAATGAATGAAGCTTCAAGGAACTTTGTCTTATTCGTTTCCAGGACCATTCTCAACAAGTGCATGTAGTACCTGAAGTGTCTAAGTGAATTGACATTTACCATATGTTGGTGCATATTGTCAGCGATGAACTTTTCAAAACTGATATAGACCAACTGATTGGAATATGACAGAAAAAAGTTCAACAGGAAACCCAACATGTCTTCTACCAAAAATTTGTCATTATCCAATCCTAGAATTTGACTAAGTATGGAGCATGCCCACTGGACCTCAATAACCATGACACTTATATTCATAGGTAACGACAGACTCTCAGAATGATATTTGGGTTTAACAATGGTTTGTAGAAATAGGGTTTTGACTTCGGAGGGACATTCTTTGTAGACTGGGATCAGTTTCTCTTCCTCGAAGGGCTTCAACACTGTGGGGGAAGACTCTGGTATACTGAGGTTGTGTCGAATTGATGGGCTATCTAATTTGCATAAGACCTCTGACCCTAACTTATTCAAAATTACCCTTTTTTCTCGTGAGTACTGTTCTGCACATCAGCTTATGAACTCTGGGAAAGGGAAGGCGACTTCGATGAAGTAAGGGGAAATGGAGGCTTGGGCCGCTTCGAGGGAGGGTATTTGTTTCCCAACATTGGCTCTGAATATGAAAATGGGTGAGACGGTTATTTCTTTGTCAAATACATCAGAGTCCCTATCAATTAGGGCTTCTTCTTTCAAGGCAAGGTCTTGGTCTGTTACAGACAAAATGACAGGATTCATGGCCATGATGAAAAATACATGTGAATTAGCAGCAGATGCATGAGTCTGGTTCATTATTGAGATTCAGTTTCGAATGGAGTGTCTACGCCAATTTTCAAACGTTCGACTAATTTGAAATATCGTAAAATAATGACCGGGGCCCTCCTTTTATACACACTTTTCAATATCGGGGGTGAGGCAAAGCAGTTTTGGGTAGACTGCTTTTTCGCCCCAATATGCCTCTGGTGGCACCACATGTCTGCGAAGTGAGACCATGGTATTTTCCCCGACCCACTCTCAAGTTATTAACTTTCACGCTATTTCATCACCCGATATGTCTCTTGACCGTCGATCTGGGGGGCTCGAGATATATGGCCTGCTGGGCCCCACTACTTCCCAATATCATGAATGAGACAAAACGGTTTGGAGTAGACCTCTTTTCACTTTGCTATGCCTCTGGCAGCGCCACGTGTCTGCGAAGTGAAACCACGGTATTTTCCCCAGCCCGCTCTCACATAATTAAGCCTCGTGCTAGTTCTCTGCGTGATATGGTTGTTGACTGTTGATCTTTGGTATATGCGATCTGTGACTTGTTGGGTCCCATCACCCTCGCGTCTCCGCTAGATTTATCCATATTCCACCATATGTGACCCTATCCTCCAAACTATCACGCCTCCATACCGATGTAGTTCCTCGCTAAATTTTCGATATTTTGATCCTATCTGAAAATTGTTGTGGTGATAACATGCATGATGAGATAAGACTCTTTGGAATCAAACCAGGCGAGGGAAACCCACAACATTCACCCAATCAGATGAGGCGGAAGAAAGGAAAGAAATCAAACAGTGTAGCCCTATAAGAACTAAGAGCCCTGCTAATAAATTCAGGTAAGATAAAAAATCTCTTTCCCAACTCCTCCCCACATGTTTAAATGAAGATTATAGCATGGAATATAAGAGGCCTAAACAACCCATGAAAGCAAATAATCCTTAAAAATAGACTGAGGAAGGAACAACCTGACCTCTGCTTCATTCAATAGACAAAATGCACTGTAGACATAATGGAAACTATCAGTAAAAAACAATGGAGCAAAAACAAGATGTTGGTTGTCGAATTCCAACAGATGGTAGGCGGTATACTCACCTTATGGAACCCACAATCATTGAACCTACTAGCATCCTAAGCCACGAGACACACATTATCGATTAACATGCAAATTATAGGTAACATCAAGGTGATTCTATGCACCGATGTGTATGGTCCCCAGAGGTTGGAGGAAAAAAGGAGAATGCTCATAGACCTAGAAAATCTAAAGGCCAGATCCCGCAACCTCTACTGGATCTTGGCAGGGGACTTCAACATAATCATGACACTTGCGGAGAAAAAAGGGCGCACCAGGAGACTAGATAGATATGCAGAGTAATTCTCAACTTTCATTGATACAATGGAGATGATAGACATCAGAACCAACAATGACCAGTTCACCTGGAATAACAAACAAAGTAATCACTACCAAGTAGCTACAAGGCTAGATAGATTCCTGGTGTCAGAATCCATCATTCTGCAGGGACTAACTTTAGATTGCAACATCCTTCGATGGGGGGGTTTAGACCATTGGCTAGTCCAATTGGAAGCAAACTTCCAAACCACTCTGAAGAACAAAACCTTTAGATTTGAGAAATTTTGGATCGAGCATCCCACCTTCAAGGAGAACATTAACCAATGGTGGTGGGAAGAATTACCAGATCGAGAGACAAGGATGTTCAAACTTTATAAGAGACTCAAGTACATCAAACACAAACTCAAGAAGTGGAACAAGGAAATATTTGGGAACATAAACCAAGAAAAACATATCGAGGATAGAATGAGGATAATCCAGGAACTCTGCATAGATGAGGGTTACACAGAGGATTGGAAAAGAGAAGAGATCCAAATGACCCAGGAATGGGAAGCAATATGCTAGCAGGAAGAAACTCTATGCGCCAAAAGTCCAGAATCGGGTGGCTAAAGGAAGGGTAGCGGAATACCAATTTTTTTCATAGAACCACCATTGCAAGAAGAACCCACAACAAAATCCTGAAAATTAGGGATTGGGATGGGATCGAAAGAGAATCCCACAAGGAAATTGAAAATACATTGGTCAATCACTTCCAGGGGATAGCCCAGGAACCTAACCAAGACAAAACTGAGGCCATACAAAGGATAACTCAACACATCCCCAAGTTGGTCATAGAGGAACAAAATATCAATCTAAACAAACCCATAACAAAGGAGAAAATCGACCAAGTGGTCTAAGAGATGCCCAATGGAGAGGCCCCAGACCCAGATGGCTTCACAATGGAATTTTTCAAAGTCTGTTGGGAAGTGGTTAAACATGAAGTTTATGGGATGGTGGAAGACTCCAGACATTCGTCCTCCATCTTGAAAGCGTTAAATGCCACAATGATCACACTAATCCCAAAATAAAATGAAGCAAGTACCCCAAATTGCTATAGGACGATAGCTTTATGCAATGTTGTTTACAATATAATCTCCAAAGTCATAGCCAATAGACTGAAATCGCTCCTACCCACACTGATTTCACAAGAGCAGGCGGGTTTCGTAGAAGGAAGACAAATACTAGATAACATCATCCATGCCCATGAACTTATACACACGATAAAAAGACAAAGGAGAGGGGGGATGATAATCCAACTTTACCTGACGAAGGCTTATGACAAGATTAGCTAGCACTATATGGCCAAAACGCTGGAAGCCTTTGGGTTTGAACATCACTATATCAACTGGATTGTCAATCCAGTCTCAACGATAAGCTACTCGCTCCTAATTAATGGAGCCCCAACAAAACCCTTATGGCCTTCGAGAGGCATCATAGAAGGAGACCCGTTGTCCCCCTTCATGTTCATTCTGATGATGGAAGGGCTCAACAAAATCATAAAAACCACAACTCCAACAGGGGAACTAAAAGGAATCAAAACTTTCGAAGACTGACCAACCTCCACACACCAACAATTCGTTGATGACACCCTACTCCATGGCACACCCATGGTAAAGGAAGCAAAAACCTATAAAAGAATATTAGAAGACTTTGGGGAAGCCTCAGGGGCAGAGATCAACCACTCCAAATCCATGATCTATTTCTTCAACACTAATCCTGCAATTCAAATAAACCTAGCTAACATTTTGGGGTTTGAACGCAAAACGCTCCCAACGAAATACTTGGGAATTTCCCTAACAAACAGAGATTGAAAAATGGAAATGTGGGCAAGAGTGATCAACATATTGCAGGAGAGGGTAAAAAAATGGACTTATAGATCTCTCAACCTAGCAGGGAGGCTTATCCTCACCAAAGAAGTCCTACAAGCAATTTCGGCATATATGATGATAGTGTTCCCTGCTCCCAAAGGAATACTACAAAAGATAAGAGCCATTCAAAGAGATTTCCTATGGAGAGGTGTTGAAAATAAAAAGAAATGGGCCCTGGTAGCCTGGGAGAAGGTTTGTTGACCAAAGGGAAAAGGCGGCCTAGGGTTACAAGACCCACAGGTAACCAACGAAGCCTACAGGGCAAAACTCAGGTGGATATGGGTCAAGGACAAATTAGTACCATGGGAAAACCTCTGGAAGGCCAAGTATGCCCCGAACATCTATGATCAAGACCAAATTCAACTCATGGGAATAAGGGAGGGATCATCCATCTGAAATATCACATGGCGCAACAAGAACTAGATTCATAAACACAACTTCTGGGAAGTCAGAAATGGTCAAACTACCAGATTCTGGGAGGACGCGTGGCAACAGGAACCCAGAATGGAAAATCCGAAAAGGGAGGAGCTCCAATAGGAAATGACATCGCAAGGCAAAAGAACAATCCATCACTACTAGAAGCCAAGAAATGATAGTGACAGATGGAGGACCTAGGGCAAACTCAATCCACAAAATAGAGATCGTATCGCAACTCTAGCGAAAGAGGTGGAAGAGGAATTGGGGAAAAGGAAAATTGGAGTCTCAGAGGATGAGGACCAATTAAGGTGGGGCAAGGAAAGTTGTGGGGAATTCAACTTAAAATAAGAGCGGTATTACATCGCAGACCAGGATCAAGAGGACCCGACGAAACAGTGGGGAAATATCTGGAGCAGCCCCTAATGGCCAAAAATCAAAATGTTCAAATGGTTATTTCTCCACAACCGAATTCTAACCTGGGAAAACCTCAGGAAAAAGGGTTATATAGGTCCTTCTCGTTGCCACCTCTATCAAGCTAAGGAGAAAACAACCAATCACCTCCTCGATGAGTCCAATTATACAATAGATCTATTGGATTGGGTGGCAGGCATCTACCGCCAGTCCAATAGAATCTGGGGCAACATCAGCCCAACCATCAACAATTGGAATGAGAACTACAATGAAAATGAAATGGTGAACCTCTTCTAGAACCAAATGTTGGGGATGATCATCTAGGAAATATGGAAGGAGAGGAATCGGCGCATCTTCAGGAATTAAAGCCTATCGGAAGGAAATCTCAAGGACACAATTATCTCACAAATACGAGAAACGATGCAGAGCTGCAACTGCAAGAAGGAAACAATGCAACTCATTGATCAAGACTCCCGCATTCTGGAGGTTTTTCACCTAAAATATGAGCGCAACAGCACAACAGTAGGGTAGGATCTGCAACTCCAACTTGGAGACTGCAACTGGACTCCCCCTCTGTTAGGGTTCCTCAAATTAAATTTTGACGAGGTGGCAAAAGGAAACCCAGGAGTGGCAGGGATGGGAGGGGTGATCAGAGACAGTGGTGGTAACATCATCCAGCTATATGCTGGGAGTATGGGAAACTAAACCAACAACGCAACATAATTTGGAGCCCTGGAGCTTGGCCTTGAAATCCTAAGGCGCAAAAGGATGACAAACACTATCATGGAAGCAGACTCCAACTTGGTCATTAATATGGCGAATAGACTCCAAAACGGTACTAGAGTGGGAAAGGTTTGGAGACACTAGCACCTGGCTCTCTCTCTCTACAGAAAATCTAGGAGCATCTGAAAACTATGAACACAATGGAGTTGCGTTGGGTCCACAGGTCAACAAATGGCCTGGCGGATAGACTAGCCAATGAGGGGTTTGGAAAGGAAGGTTCAGAACTAGACACTAACTGGATCAGCCTACTGAATGACCAACTCAGAACAGACTGCATCCACCTAGCAACAAAATACTGTGAAGGCAGGTTAAGAAAGGAAGGTCACATCAAGAAGGGCAGTGCAAGGCCCAGCGGTAGGCAAGCATCACCCAGGAAGGATATGATTTCTGAACACTCGGTCACCAATGACCATGCAGGATCAACATAAATAGTCGGTGGGGGTATGACATAAAGACCCTTGCGACAGAAAGAATGGCGGGGAAAGCACATGGGAAAGTACAGACGACAAACCGCATGCAACAAGTGATGTAAGGCATGAGGGAGTGACATGGTTCAGAATCGATCCTCCATGACAAAGTACAGGTATGAAGAGAAACACAGTAGGATCTCAAGTGAGCAGGGGTAGGGACCCGCACAGGGATAAAGGCTGAGTCGTGATGATCATATGAGCCGCCATTGGGAAAAAGGACGGGAGGGATCACCACTACGGACAAGCCATGATTGGAAGGACAAGATTGCAACAAGAGAATATCAATAAGAGGAAAGACAACATGAATAGCCACAAACAAAAGGAGCGCAACTGCAGGGGCTACCATAGATACAAGGGAAGGGAAAGGAAGAATCCCTGTGAAGTGAGGTACAAGTTGAGTAACCAACAAAGGAGCTATGACAGACCAAGCGGGATGGTGAGAATGAAGCACACTCATAGGAAGAGGAATCCCCTTGGAAAGGAAGCTCCAAATAGTCCACGACGGGTGTCAAGAATGGAGCAAGTGGCAAAAGATGCGGAGGGCACCTTTCAAACTCTGGTTGTGCCAAAAGGAAAAGAGACCATCACCCGCTGGGAAAAGGAAATCAAATAAAAATTCAAAGGCAAAGCTTGGGATGCACTGGCACATGAAGTACATTGGGTAACTGATCCGGGGGCCACACATCCCAGGGAAACCCTCTACCATAAAACAATGGAGATGGCGTGGCTAACTAAGATGATGATCGACAAAGTGAGTTCGGAAATGGAAGAAGCCAAATGGGAGCATAACAAATATCATAAGAAAATGTTGGACGAAAACTTGAGTCACCTCAGTAGCCTGGAAACTATTACCAAACTGTTAGTTGAGGTCGAGAAGGATCAAAAATCCAAGATGGAGCGGTTGGCTACTCAATTTCACCTCTATCTACGTTATTTCCATCACATGGACATCACACCAACCGATGGACATGGTGCTCCAGCCCACATCAGGACGAGTGAATGGTCAGTCAAATGGTTAGTTTGACCATTAGCCTCTCGGGCCTAGTGCATAGTCTCTGTGTCTGTTTTTTTTATGTCTATGTTTCTTTTCCTTTTCAAAGTGGTTATGGTGGGACTAGCGTGGTTTCCCTTGGTGGAAAACCAGTTCCACCCCTCATATATATCAGTAAGTGCAACTCGAGAACCCCTAGTCTGGTTTCCTACTAGGTAGGCCAGAAATCCCCCTTTTTTGTATCATAATCTATTTTGCAGTGATACAACTTCTT
>SNQJ01S0007659.1:0-16646 GCA_010110895.2 Picea sitchensis
TTTGAAAATGTCCCAACGATAATACCCATTCGGAAAGAGAACGCAAAAATTCCAGAGACCAAAGGATTGTGAGAGATGACAAGGATTTGAGAGTCTGAGGAACCAGGACAGAATATAATACTCTCAATCTCGGAAAAATTTCAAGAGGCAAGTGATGACAATACAAACAACATCCAGAATGCAAATGGCAGTAATTACAAACATTTTCTGGAATACTCTAATATCAATAACATTAAATTTTGCCTAAGATAAACTGCATTATACTTCACCGATTAAAACCATACCGTTGCCTTTCGCTTTCCACTGACGACGTCCCGCGCTCCATGCCGCGTCCCGCGCTCCTTGCCGCTTCCGCTCGCCGACCGCTGAAGGCTCACCGGTACCTCCCAGCCAACGCTAGGGGTACTCTGCTTCCCCCTTAGCCCCCCGAGCCGCAAAGGGGCCACACAAGAACCAGAGGTAGACTAGCATCTCAGCTCGCCTCTACGGCTGAGCTACCACTCCAAAAAAAACAGCTGAGATACACCCAACTCCACACAAGAAAATCCGTCAAACCACAATTCGGCAGCGTAACGTTACGCTAACCGTCCCCCCCTTTTCCTTCCTTTCCCTTTCTTTTATAGGAAAAATGAGACCGACCTACTTTCCTGATTATTAATTAATTAATTTTTAATGACAAAACCTCTAAACAATCTCCGCCGTCCAAGTGTCACTCATCCCTAGGGTTCTCCAATAATTAATTCCTGTTTAATAATTAAAAGTCTAATTTCCCTCACACCCCCAAAAATCGCGAACCAGGTAGATTCATATCCACCGCTTCACTACCGGAAGCTACCACTCCAAAAACACAGCCGAGATACACCCAACTCCACACAAGAAAAACTACTAAACTAATAATTCCTAGCCAGAACGTTAGCTTAACCGTCTCCTTCCTTTCCCTTTCTTTATAGGAAAATGAGACCGACCTACTTTCCCTCGATTATTAATTAATTAATTTTAATGACAAACCTCTAAACAATCTCCGGCCCAAGTGTCACCATCCCTAGGGTTCTCCAATAATTAATTCCCGCTTAATAATTAAAAGTCTAATTTCCCTCACACCCCCAAAAAATCGCCCTAAATTTCTCCTAGGGTTCCTAGATCCCCCATGCTTTATTCCCTTCCTAAAAATGAAGTTTCTCGAACTCTAGGTAACTCTTAAATGCTCATTCCTTTTCACCCCATATTCCCACCTTCCAATCTTTTGAAATTCCTAACCAAGTTTCTTATTTTTATTTTTATTTATTTTTAATTTATTTCCTTTATTATTATTTATTATTATTATTTTTGTTAAAACCCCCAAATGATAATTGCACTTAATATTCTTTTCAATATACATACAAGCATTTTATCATTATTATTATTTTTCTTTATTCCTTATAAAATTTAACGCCACGGCTTCACCTAAATTAACCCCACATTTACCCCTGCCCTCCTTTTTAAGTCTTTAAACAACTCCTAGGTGGGTGTTAGTTTACTTCCTAGGTTTATTTTCTGAGGATCTTTTCTTAGGGATGGTCAAATTATCTTAGAGATGTTTCAAACCAGGTTTGATTTGAACAGGAGACAATTTAATTAGGGGAGGCAAGATTTTGCAGGACAAAAGCAAGGTCTCCCGTCATCTAGGGTTGTTCTATCAACATCTCAAAGCGACGTTCTCTGTGATCTAATTCACTGCGTCTAAGGGTGCCATCACCGACAGTTTCGCCGCTACGACGTGTTCTTCAGATGCACCATGGCTCCAAGGGTGCCACCTGGCCGATTTGTAAATATTTGCGTGACGTGCCCTTCGTGATGCACCACGTGCTCCAAGGGTGTCACTCGCGGGTTTGACGGATTGGTAGACTCTCTATAACCCCCGAGTCAACACTCGCTGTGAATCTTGTGGAGTGACTAAGGGTTTCCTAAGGAATAAGGCCTCTATTGCCTCTTAGAAATCATGACTACGCAGTCAGCCTTCGTAACAGATCGTGGATCCTTCCTCGGAATCCAGTACCTGCTAACCTACGCTTCGAGCCATCACGGAGTGCTAGTAGGTCAGGCGGTATTGTTGTCCACACTCTCTCCTATCTCTCTCGAACTCGTAGGTGGCTCCTCTTTACTTCCATATGTGATTCTGGTCGGTAAGCTATCGTCACTGCATCATCAACCATCATGTCGATCATGTCAACAATATATCATAAAATCAATAGCATATCATCAAGCAAAAACAATATAATCGTAAATAAAACAACTCAACAGTCTTACCCTCGACTCAACCGAGTCCGGCGGAAAGTTCACCATGCCTCCGTGATCCTCAAGGTCCCAAACCCCGTGACACTCAAAGAAACTCAAATCAAGAAGACTGCCTTACATCAACATAGTGAAACATCTCATATAACTAACGATCATAATGAAGGGAAAAAGCTCTTGACATCATAGGACCAGATTACTTGCAGCAAGTGTCCTCAAAGAATAAGTTTGGTAAATGTGCTAGAGCAGGATGTTACATACACCCTCTTGGTCTAAACTACATCCCGGTTTTCATAGTATAAATGCCAAATAAATGTACCATAAAATCACAAATACCATGTGTATCATAAGTCTATATAATCAAACAAAATGGAAATTGTCGGCGCATATCATATGCGTCCTCGTAGGTAGTTGAGTGTGGACTATATTTTTCCCATTGGAACTTGACCTGATCTGTTGTTTGATGTTGTATCTGTTGAATGTGATGGTCCGGTATGTGGATTGGCTCAGCCATGAATGCACCCTCATCCGATGTCTTCAAGGAACTCATGTCAATCGCGGGTGTAGGATCACTAACATAATGTCTCAAACAGATACATGAAAACATCGCGCATACGCCTCAAGGAATCGTGCATAGTCGATAGGCCATGGGCCCCTTCCCTTCCACAACTTCGAAATAACCGCACGAACCTAGGAGAGAGAGTTTAGCCCTTTCCAAACTTGATCAACTCTTATGGCGCGGTTTTATCGCGAAGAAGACATCTCGGACACACCAGACCACAATAATTCTGGCCAAGATAACTCTTTTCCACGATCCTGCGCTTCTTTATCCTTTGTCTTATGGTTTGCATTTGCTCTTCCATCTCTTGATCGCCGGTCCCACTGTGACCATATCCTCAAGTCGATCCAACTCAAGGGCATCCGCCACACCTGCCACCCATAAAGAAACTCAAAAGGCCATCTTAAATGGTGCTCGCAATCATATAGGGCTTAACTTCACGAGGCAAGAATTCCTCCCAACGTTGTTGTTGGTCCATTACGTACATGCGCAACATGTCTCTCCAAGGTTTGATTCGTATCATTCGCTTCCATCCGCCTCCGGGTGATAATGCAAAGACTAAAATTGCTGGGTTCCCAAGGCTCCTCGGAAACTCAGCCCAAAACCGCCCAAGAACACCGGATCCTCGGACCGATATAATCCTTCTTTTGCACGGCGCTACACCACCGGGATGAAAACGGCTATGTCAAAGCGCCCATACGCCAGACGCATCGAATAAAGTGAGCACTTTGTCGAGTGTCAACTACTACAAAAAATCGAAGTCGCGGTCTCCCTTTGCCGCCGCGGGAAATCCAACAATAAATCCATCGAATGACTTCCCATTTCGATTCCATAATAGCGTGTGGTTATAGTAATTTTTTTGGATGTCTATGTTTAGCCTTCAGTTGTTGATATTCTAGACATCTTGCCACGTGTTTGACTATGTCTGCCTTCATTCCTTTCCTTAAGAACAAGGGCTGGTCCTCATCTCTGACTCCTGCATTTCATGTAAACTCTTCTATGAGCCTCACTTAGGATCAAAATACTCAACTAATCATTTGGTGGTACGTAAATCCAAACTCTAAACATCAATAACCCATCACCGTCAAAAGTAAATCCCTCATATCATGGTACCATCATAGTGTTTCATCCAATAAAATCCTCGACTTCCTCGTACCAGTCATCATCAATCTATAAAGTTAGAATCTCTTCTCAGATTCGCTTTGAAGAGCCAACAAAAGATGGCCTCCACTCAAAGCATCCCACTCGGTTATCACCTTTATGTAAGTAATCTCTAATTCGTATTCGCTAAGCAATTCGGTCCAACGCCGTTGTCGCGCGTTTTAGGTCGCTTTGCGTGAAAATGCGTTGTAATCCACAATGATCGCCTTAATTCAAATTTTCGGCCCAACCGCAGTGTCTCCATACCTGCATAAACAATGACTGTAACTCAAGTCATGCGTCACAGAAGTTCTCCCTCTATGCCTTCGCTTTGAAATGTAAGAAATCACTCGTCATTCAGATCAAGACTGGGCTTCTAAACCTTCCTTTGATGCGCCAAGGTATACCCAAAGTCTAATCCATGTTAGACCTTTAGTACCTGCGTGTTGTTGTCAACTCTAAGCCTCCTAAATGCTTCCTCACAGATTCCGGCCCGCATGTAAACTTCTTTTTTTTCTTCTGCAATTTTGTGATCGGACTCGCTATCTTCGAAAATCCTTCGACAAAACCGCCGGTAAGATTCCGCGAAACCCGCCAAACCATGACTTCGTGGACATTCGTCGGCCAAGCAGCCATTCCATAATAGTTCTCAACCTTAATGATTCCACGAATATACCTTTCACCGGAGATGACATGACCTAAGTAGTGAATCCCAGATTGATAAAAGGAGCATTTGTAACAGCTTCCCATATAATTTTTGTTCTCAACACTGTAATACCAAGCGTGAGTGCTCGTCATGCTCCTCTGCCGTCCGAGAGTAGATCGCAATATCGCCACGAACACTTGACTTAACTTGTCCAGCACTCCTAACACCCCATTCATCAAGCTCATGAATACCCTCAAGGCATTATCGTACCCGCTAAATGGTAAAATAGTAAATTCGTAATGTCCAAAATCTTGTCTTAAAAGTGGGCCTTTAGGGATGTCATTCTCCTTGATCCGTAGAATCGCGGATACCCTCGATCAGAATCGATCTTGAGAACACCGCCGCGCCTCTTCATCCGATCGTAATGTATCGCCAATTTGGTAAGGGTAATCGATTCTGATCGAAGCCTTGTTCAGCTTGATCTATAGTCGATGCAAAGTTCCACGATCCGCCCTTCTTCCTAATGAAATGACGGGTGCAATTCCCACGCAGGACACACTAGGACGACGTACCCCAGATCTAACAACTCCTTTTAGTTGCATTTTAACCTTTGCAACTCCTCGGTCGACATCCTGGTATATGCTCTCACTATCGTAGGTTGAATCCCCTGCTTCGCGTCTATAGTAAACTCCACTTCTTCCGGGCAGATCCCGTGCAACTCCTCCGGAAATACCGGGCCCGCGAACTCCTTCTACCATCGGAAGGTGTCTCCTGCATCTCACATTCGCTGAGCCGCTAAGGATCGCGATAAAGCTTGCACCTCAAGATACTCTTCCTTCCAGACCGCAAGGAGAGACGAAGCTCAGGGATACTCCCCGGTTCCATCCTACTATCACACGCCTCTCGGCCCTTCATCGTCACTAAGCTCAACCGCTTCGCCTACGCTTGAGTATCGCCACGCGATTCCAACCAATCCACACCGACACGCCATAAGATCCTAATATCGTGATGTACAAGTTGGACTCTCGCGGACAAACTTCCTGACATAAGTAATGCCTGCGAACCCTTCCTCCTACTGCTGGCTCTGCCATCTCTACTAAGCTAAAATTGTCCCGGTTTCGACCGCCTTCTTTACCTTAATCCTTTCGCCACGCACTGCAAATAAACTCTTAGTAGCTCCCGGTCTATCAAAATACTAAGGGAAAGGTCAGCGATAGGGCCTAACGTCTTGAGCATAGTCGACTAGTTCTCTACCTAGCAGTTATTCACCACCACAAGAATCCGATGGGCCTTGCCCATATCTCCTATTGTAGTAGGTCCGACTGATCCCGACGCCCGTCCTTCCACGTGATTGCCAAGGGCGCAGAAGTGTGGCTCCTAACACGCCCAACACCCCTTCTTCGGTCCAAGAATCCTGGTACCCGAAGTAGAAAAATACTGCCCACCGGTCTGAAACCCCGGTCTGCTATGTCAATGTTTAAATTACCGCCGCAGCGAATACCGCTGGCCGCTGCCGTGGTCCTTGGTGCGTCCGCTATCGTAGGCGGCTATTGCCGAGGCGTAGTGGAATGGATCCCTCCGAAGCACGATATCCCGCAAGGTGATGTCTCACCGGGATAACCGGATACCGTGGTGTACCGAATGCAATCCCCCGCTCACCGGTCTCGGGATGGGTTCCTCGGTCTCCACTGCTAAGCTCCTCCTCCGCCATGAGGGCCTTTGGACAACATCGTGAAAGGTTTGAGGTAATCGTATCCTTTACCTTTGCATGTAGGTCAGCCGTTAAGGCCAAGACGAACTCGTTGACCTTTGAGCTTCGTTGTTCGGGATATGAGTATATCGGAGTAGCTCCATAAAACGTGGCTCGTACTTGGGTACTGTACGACCTCCCTGTTGTAGTGTGTTGAACTCATTGAGCCGACGCTTCAATGAATTCCTCGTAAAGGTATCTCTAACTGCTCTCGTATCAGCTCCTATGACACGCCTTCAACGACCATGTTCAGTCACAATAAGAGCGTCTTCCACCATAGAAGAGTTATCCCCTTCAGCTAAGACCCAGCATATGCGGACCTTCATGTTGAGGGTATAGTCGCTGGCGCGTAAGCACATCGCCATATTCTCCAATCCATGCCTTGGCTAAGCAGGGCCATCCGTAGGCACCAAAGAACTGGAAATTTCACCTTCTCGAAGTTCACTAGTGAATGCCGCCGCCAGTAATCCACGGCAAGGCTGGGCGAACTCAAGAAGTGTCGGGCCTCGCCTCATCTTCGCCCATCACGACAGCTTCTGACATGCTACCGAAAGATCTCTATCATCCCCACAACACGCTAAGAATCACATTCCCATTCGGCCTAAGGACTCGCTTCTCCTCGGGGGTTAACACCCCCTCAGCGTGGATGCGGGCCGGGAGGCTGCCACGCCCTCCCTAGCACCCCCGGCCGCCTACCTCCACAAGGCCCTTCAACCATGATGACCTCGCATACTGTGCAAAACAAACCAATTAGCAACATAATAATCAATACCATCATGTCAACGTAAACGTAGTGAATCCCAAGTCTCAGGTCGTATCTTCGCCTGACAATACCATATGTAACGAACCGCCTCGCTATGACAACCATTCTAGTATATAGGTGCAAATTTTTTTCTTTTGTGTTTAAGGTGTGTGTCGCTGCAGTAGGGTAATAACACACTTTGACTCTATGTCATTCTTGATAACCAACAAGACGCAAACTACTCTGGGTGAAACACCGCAAAGAAGACGTAACATAATGACGAAAATCGGGTAATTAACAAAATAAGACCATCGCAAGGTGAATGAATTTAAACATTTGGCTTAATAAGGTAAAACCGGACCGCTAATTAATACGACCGACTCTCACTGGCCCTGCACCCTCAGTAAGGTTAGGACCCCAAGACACATAAGCAACGCCAAGCCCGGGTTTCCCATCATCTTTAACCATTTAAGGTCTGGTCGGGCGATCGCTTCCGAGTGGAACATGGAGGTGCTCACTGCCCCGACACAATCGACCAAGCAACTCGCTAAATACCATCAAGTACAAAATAAACAAGAAGAACAAATGCACCCCCTTATGGAAGGCGCGTGAAAAGGATTCCGACAATGAACAATCTAAGTTTAACTGTGTTTAAGCGAACCACAAATAGGTTTTATCAAGAACAAATTTATACCACCCTTACAATAAGGTAACTATATCAAGTATGTTTACTAATGATAATAACTAATGCATCTGCGATATGGGATCATGCATTTCAACGAGACAATTTAACTTGTGGGTATTATATGCATGAAGAACCCTACATTTCTATTTCTAAATTCCAATAATATCACATAACGTAAACCATACATTTAACCCCACCTTGCAATTTCGCTTTTGTAAGTAAAGATAATACAATTCCTATATTAAAAACATTACAACTAGGAATTTATAAACAATAATCCATGACATTGGTATGCATAACAATTTTTCCAAACCTGTAGCAATAAAATTATCATCATATGTGAATATATCAGAAACCATTACAATTTTTAAGGTCAATATTTAAATAACTAGAAGGGACCCTATGTAAGTATATATGTAAGATATCAACCAAAAATTTTATAATTGAAGGGACAAGTGACATGGTAATTAAGTATAGGTTCCCTAAAGTCAACAACCACTCACATCTAATGAACACAATTATAGTGCATATTCAAGTGAAGATAATTTAAAATTCATTAGTTGTGATAAAGTGCATTATAGTGTAGCTTCCATTTATGTGAGTTATGATGCCTTGGCATAATAAATTTTTAGAGAGAAGATAAGATTGTTTCTATTAGCTAGCAGCACTAACTGTATAAATTAAAGTTGTTGCTAACTTTATACATTAAAATGCGTTCTAACTTTGTACCTAAAAATCATTTTTTCTAAGCATAGAGAGTCATTCCTTTGCCCCTTCAGTTCTATTATTTTAATATTCCAACTGTTCATGTGTTTTCCTTGTTATCGTAGGGAACAAACCGAATTTAATTATGTTGAGAATATCAGAGTAAAGACAACACCCGATTGGAATTAAAGAAATTTTTAAAAGAAAAAGTTAAGAAAGTTCAAATGAAAATAACCCTGTCAAGTAAGTCTATAACACTCATACTTAAATAACATCATAATTAGTTAACTTCAAACTGTAATCTACCATATCACTTCATGTATCAATGACAACATAATCAATATCAACGTCCTGTTCACATATAGATCCCCTCAATACACACGCATCCTCAGACTTTAAGGGTAACAAGACGACATCAAGATGACATGCAAAAATTAGCAGCAACGAATTTAACACTACCCGGTGTATTATAACAATGTTTGAAGGCGCCGTGTACCTAGCATCCAGATTTTAAAGTGTCCGCATAAAAACCATTAGTTTAAAGACGTTGATTCTACAACCTTCTAAATACACGAAATCGGGGTTCTGGTATTAACTAAATCAAGGGACAACTCCAGGAGAGAGGCCGTAAGGCTGTAGAATGTTAAGCTCCGATAATTAGATTGAAGGACATCTGTTTTTGCGTGTTATTTTATTTAAATCAGTCATGTGGCGGAATTGTTCGTCAACAGTTCAACTTCTAACTATTCCACTCCTTCCTTAAATGATAGAGGTAACATCAATAACATGATTTAATCAGGGAGCTGGCGTAATATCCGCCGTCTAAATTAAACAACAAAATCCGTTAGACAGAACCCTACCGGGTTCGCTTATTATTCAATATTCCAACGAAGGTCAGTAATTTATTATTGAATAAATGCAAATGACAACCTCGTGGATTTAATGGTAAAATTTTAGGCAACGATAATTTGCTAACCCCTCGACTTAATATTAAAGGTGAAATAACCATTGACGAGAAATATCATCCTGGTAAGCAAGGAATCGTGACAGATCTTTAGTTAACACCATCCATTACTTAACCAACCGCGTCGACAGACAGAATTAACGATTAACATTTATGAGAAATAGTCAATCGGTGGGTAGCGGTTATGATGACTCTGCGCCACTATCAGAAAGGGGAACAGACCCAAAAATAACGCAGGCCAGATATACATCAGAGGCGATGGAATTCGAAAATTGCGTGCAGAGTGCAAAAGGGTAGCAGTACCATTAAGACGCCATGAGACAAAACGCTGTGTAAAAGGGAGTCAGTTTGGGAGAGAACTCCGCAGAGCGAAGGCCAACGCCCCAAAACATCAATGCAAGGAAATACGCACAAACACACAGCTGCAGATCGCCCAAAATAATTTGACGCCCACAGTGAATATCAACGCCCAATAAAATGAGCCAGAAGTTTAAACGTAGAGCCGGCGGTTATATCGAAATGCTAAAGGAATACCAAGTGATGGATGTTTTTACAGGCTCAAAAAAAAATGAAGGGAAGGGCCAACGGATTTTAAAGCTTCTGGATCAACGAACATCTACAGCATTCGAATTTGCCAGAACGAGCACAGGAACAGGATGACAATTTACTCTCGAACGCGAAAAACAACCAAAACGAAAAGGATCGCCAGCAAATTATAAGCAATAACAGATTCATCGCCAAAGAATTTGCATCTAGTCAGAAATGAAAAACCCCAACCCATTACTACTAAAAATAATGAAAATGCCCCAACTAATTACAAAATTGAAAGTGCCCCCAACGATTTACAAAAATTTGAAAATGTCCCAACGATAAAAATCACTCGGAAGAGAACACCCAAGGTCCAGAGACCAAAGGATTGTGAGAGATGACAAGGATTTGAGAGTCTGAGGAACCAGGACAGAATATAATACTCTCAATCTCAGAAAAATTTCAGGAGGCAAGTGATGAGAATACAAACAACATCCAGAATGCAAAAAGGCAGCAATTACCAACAATTTCCGGAATACTCTAATATCAATAACATTAAATTTGCCTAAGATAAACCGCAGACTATACTTCACCGATTAAAACCATACCGCTACTCGCTTCCATCGACGACGCCCGCTCAAGGTGTCGGCCCCGCTCCTTGCCGCCTGCTACCGGACATCAAGGCTCACCGGGTAATTCTCCCAACTAACGCTAGGGTACTGGCTCTTTAGCCCCCGAAATGCTAGGGGCCACAACTGAGGTAGACTAGCTGCCCGGGCCATTTCTACCATTGAGCTACCACTCCAAAACAAATAGATACACCTAACTCCACACAAGAAAATCCGCCAAACCATACTCAAAATAGAACGCTAAGCACTAACCAGTGGCTCCCCTTTCCTTCCTTTCCTTTCCCTTTCATTTATAGGAAAAATGAGACCCACTCCACTTTCCCCGATATTAATTAATTAATTTTAATGACAAACTTCTTGAACAATCTCAGCTGTCCAAGTGTCACTCATCCTTAGGGTTCTCCAATAATTAATTCCTCGCTTAATAATTAAAAGTCTAATTTCCCTCACACCCGAAAAATCGCCCTTAAATTCTCCTAGGGTTCCTAGATCCCTCTCATGCTTTTATTCCCTTCCTAAAATGAAGTTTCCGGAATTTAGTAACTCTTAAATGCTCATTCCCTTTTTTTTTACCCTATGTCTCCTACTCTCCAATTTTTAAGTTTCCTTATTCAAAGTTTCCTTATTTTTATTTTTATTTATTTTTAATTTATTTCTATTATTATTATTATTATTATTTTTGTTAAAACCCCCAAACGATAACAATTATGCTTTAATATTCTTTTTTTCAATATACATACAAGTATTTTTATCATTATTATTATTTTTCTTTATTCCTTATAAAATTTAATTCGCCATGGGTTTCAATATTTAAATTAAACCCCCCATTACTTTACCCCCTTTACCCTCCTTTTTTTTTTGAAGACTTTAATTAACTCCTAGGTGGGTGTTAGTTTACTCTAGGTTTATTTTCGAGGATCTTTTCGGGTCAATAAATTTATCTAGATGTTTTTTAAATCTAGGTTTGATTTGGCCAGGGAGACAATTTAATTAGGGAGGCATTGTAAGAATTTTATCAAAAGCAGGTCTTATGGTCGTCTAGGTTGTCTCATCAACATCCTCAAAGCGACGTGTTTTCGTGACGCATTACGGGCTCCAAGGGTGCCACTGGCCGACTAAGTTTCTTCTGTGCCACGCGTTCTTCAGGATGCACCACGGCTCCAAGGGTGCCACTGGCCACTTGTGTAATCTTTGCGCGACGGGCTCTTCAGGATGCACCACGTGTTCCAGGGTGCCACTTACTGCTTGGATGACAGACTCTATAACCCCTAGAGTCAACACCCGGGCCAGTGAATCTTGTGGGAGACTATAATTTATGAATAAGGCTCCCACTTATTAAGTACTCTTTAGAATCATTGTGAGCGACAATCACAGTCATTCTCACTCAAGATCAGGATCCTCAACTAGGGTAATCGTTAACTACAGCTCGAGCCAATGCTGGAGTGTTAGTAGGTCGTGGCGTATCATGGTCCACACCTCTCCCTCTATCATCTCCTCGAACTTGTGGCCCCTTTACTCCATATGAGCTCGGTCATAAGCTATCGTCACCGCATCAACCATCATGTCGACATGTCAACAACATATCATAAAAATCAATAGCATGTCATCAAGCTAAACAATATCATCGTAAATGAAATAACTCAAATAGCCCACTCTCTGACTCGCTAATCCGAGTCCAAGGAGTTCCACCGATGCCTTTGCAACCTCAAGGTCCAAAACCCCTCGCATTACTTAAAGAAACCGAATCAACAACACCTTTCTACATCAAAGTAGTAAAAATATCCTGTCATATAATTTAACGGATCATAATGAAGGAAAAAAGTTTTATCATCATAAAATCTAGATCACTTTGGCAGCAAGTGTCCTCAAAGAATAAGCTTGGTGGCAAGGCCGTGAAAGGGATGTTACACATGGAAACCTCGGATCATTTGTTTGTAGATTGCCATTTTGCAAACAAAGTCTGGCTTCTCATCCTCCATGGTCTCAAGGTTGCTGCCCCCACTAAAATCTTAGTAGTAGATCTATTCACAACTTGGAAGGATTGTTACCCTTCGCTCTCATTGAACTCATTTTGGGCCAGAGTTTGGATCTCCATCCCCAAATATGTGTGGCCGGAAGCTATGGCTTGCAAGAAACGAGAAAATATTCAACAATACAACATGGATCCCTAGCATGGTAGCTGCGAAAGAAAAAGGTCTCGTCCTAGAAACTTTGAGCTCTCAAACCCACAGTAAAGATTTACACTCGGCCCAAATAGAGGAAAGAATTGGCTCGAGCACTGCGGCTTTCTACTCCACCGATCCACAAATTTTGAAAAACCCCATTTTAAACTAAATGGGGGCTAAGAGACAATCATGATATATTCCAGAGTTGGTGGAGGAAGCAAGGGCCAATTCATACTTTCTTCGGGATGCTTCCATGGAAACCCTGGGACAGCAGGAGCTGGAGGAATGATTTACTCCAGTGAAGGGAAAATAATTGAAACCTTTTGTTGGGGACTCGTACATCGAACCAACAATCAAGCAAAAATCATGAGTTTGATAAAAGTCTGCCAAATAGCCAAGGAAAGAGGACACCAGGAGATGCAAGCATTTGGAGATTCCAAAATCTTGATCAAAATGATACATTCGAGAGGACAATTTAATGACGCTGGCCTAAACAAGAACCTACAAAGGCTAAAACATATTCTACAAGACTTCACCTCCTTCAAATGCTATCATATACTTAGAGACTCCAAATAAAGAAGCGGACAATTTAGCCAACAAAGGTTGCCTCCTGGCCCAAGAAGAACTCACAAAGAAAATGATGGAGATCTAGTAAAAATTTGTATTCCTTGAAAAGGACAACATCTTGTAATAGAACGTAGAAGGCTCTTTGTGAAGGTTGTAAGGCTGCGACCAACTGAAATTCCCTATTAATAAAACTCATAACCGTTCTAGTTAAAAAAAATAAAAAATTATCTCATAATTTATTATTCATAAAATATTTACCTTCTACATGGTACAAGACTAAGTGTAGAATTTAAATATGTGCTTTTATGTTAATAGAGAATGTGAAAAGTATCTATTTCTTAATAGAGAATGTGAATGTGACCTTGTATCTATTTCTTATCAACTTCAATACAATAAAAACCTCAATTTTTAATTTAATTTATAAGTCTAATTTTCTTAATATATTGATAGAGCTTAAGAAACTCACTTTATGTGGATAGCCATACATATGTTGTCATTCCATGTGCTCTATGCAATTTAATGTTGTAATTATGAAATGATATTAAATTGAATATCTAAAATTTCTCAAAATATAGTTTAATTTTAAATTGAATGTAATGTTAGGAGATTATTAATATAAAATTAAAGTTCATAAATTTTTATTCATTAATGAAAAATATATATACATTAATTTTTTTTTAATTAATTTGTACAAAAATTATAAATAATTTACAATATTTTTCTATCATAAAAAGTTGTAAAGATTTTCATATTGCTTGGGATTTCAATCCCTACATTTTGAAGATTAGATTTTGTATCATAAATTATTTGTTTGAGCCTTTCTTGAATTCTACATAATTACTTATAACTTTTAGATATCTAATGTGTTTGTTAGCTTTGTTAATTTACATGATTTGTTGAGTAACACCCTATAGTTTAGTATTTGATTAGGAATAATTTTTAATGATGAGTTTTTCTTTATTTCACTTTTAAATAGATATTATTGGATTTAGTAACAACACTACTTGTGGTGCATGGGTGTATTTTTTGGCTCACCTATCGAGATTGGTTTCCTTTATTGATGTGAATTGTCTGACTCATGTCTTTGTTTCATCCTTTTAGTGGAACAATCTAGTGAGTACTTTGGTAGTAGTGGGTTTGACTTTTTGGTCATTTTGATGTTAGTGTCTACATTTACCATCTAGTAGGTAGGACAGGGATATTTACTAGATCTCCAAATGTGTCTTCCTCTTGACACTTAGTGGGACAATCTAGTGAGGACTTTGGTAATAGTGGGTTTGATTCTTTGGTCATTTTAATGTTAGTGTCTACATCAAAGGTAGGGCAGAGATATTTACTAAATCTCTAAATGTGGCTTCCTCTTGACACAAATGTAAATTCATGAAGTGGTGTTTCAATTCTGAGTTTTCCTATCAAAAAAGTTTACTATTTGAATGCTCTTTAGCGTGAAAGACCTTAATACTTGGGAATAAAGCCACCAGATACAAATGTTCAAAAAAAACCCTACAATAGATTGTTAAATTATTATTCTTGTTTGTGATCCAAAAATCATGTCCAATTACACTTCTCACATTTCAACATAATTTTATATTATATAATAAAAATCTTTATTCAAATATAAAGTTTATTTTTTATTTATAAACTCAAAATAATAAATTATAATACTAATGACTTCAAATATTACTAATGACTTTAAAGATGGAAAGATGAATGTACCCGAATGAACACCTTTCATAATAATTCATAAAAAAAAAAAAAACTATTATATATTAAATATTATAGGTCTAGACGAACCTAGATTGTACTAAATCAAAATTAAGTTTATAGTCTTGGTACTTTATTTACGAAAGAAAAAGTTATCTATTAGAAGTTGTATGCATCGTTGAAATTTTTTCATTGAATAATTAAGATGATGAGATCCTTTTTCTTTGGCNAAATATAAAGTTTATTTTTTATTTATAAACTCAAAATAATAAATTATAATACTAATGACTTCAAATATTACTAATGACTTTAAAGATGGAAAGATGAATGTACCCGAATGAACACCTTTCATAATAATTCATAAAAAAAAAAACTATTATATATTAAATATTATAGGTCTAGAAGAACCTAGATTGTACTAAATCAAAATTAAGTTTATAGTCTTGGTACTTTATTTACGAAAGAAAAAGTTATCTATTAGAAGTTGTATGCATCGTTGAAATTTTTTCATTGAATAATTAAGATGATGAGATCCTTTTTCTTTGGCAACCCTTTCACAACATGTACGATAATATAAATTTTCATTATTTTAATCCAAAGTTTTAAAAAATAAGTAAAAAAGTATATTTATATTTTTTAATTTTTTAATTTTACTATTAATAAAATTAAAATCATGTTATTTATATTTTGATGATTATTTTCTGTATTGGAAAATAATTAGGAGAAGTTTTCTAAGATCATTATACTTTTGTTGATTTAAGAGATTAAGAAAATTGGTAATGTGACAAATATTTTGAAAATGAGATCTAATATGGATATAAGTTAGACAATCTAAGAGAAAATGATTTTCATCTTCAACCTTCTTAATATCACAAAAGTGACACACTCTTATATATTTTATATAATTTTTTTAAAATTAAAATAAATTTATTTATATTTTTATATATTTTATATAATATTTTTTAAATAAAAAATTTATAAAAACATTAATTTAATTTTTATTAATACAATTTCAAAACATAAATATACAAATACATTATTATCAAAATCTAACAACCAAACACTTTAAACAAACTAGCCCTTTTAACTTTTCTTAATCCTCGCTTTAATCAAACTACCTCTTTGAGCTTTGCTTAACCCTCAATTTAATCAAACTAACCCTCTTAACTTTTCTTGAATACGAAATCTTCACATATATTAACATTCACACTTGTACTTGTTTCGGTCTAGAGAAGAAGCCATCTCTACCTAACGAAGTTGACGAGGTTAAGGAGGGTCGTTGGCCACTATCTTATATCCCTAGCGACCGAACCGAATAATAAATGGAGACCCACTTCCTATGAAAAAGATGACGCCTCCAAAATGCACTTCTTATTAAGTGACTATTTTATTGATTTTTATGATTATGGGTGTCTTGTGCATTTTGTTCCATCCTAGGGTTTATGGAAGCAATGTTCACTTGCCTTTTTGACGAGGAAACCTTCAATTGAGAAAAGATCTGATTACAACTAACTTCACAATACATCTTTTGTGTTGCTTCTACATCTCTATATAGTAGTTTCTACCTCTTAGGAACATTCTAGAGAAAGGA